>OY757269.1:10002867-10289933 GCA_963584085.1 Pyrausta aurata
AATTTTCGAGTTTTAGGTGTAGAAAAATATTTTTAAGGTTTTTTATTTTTCTAGTGCATATTAATTTATATAATACAATATTAACTTATTTTGTATATGTAAAGTGACATAATAATGTGATACCAGCCCATGACTTATTGTTAAAATAAACTTGATGCAATATTCCACCTTTCAAAAAAGACGAATGACTTTTTTGCTCGAAATAATTACATAAGTCAATAAGAATAACTCAGACACTCTTGATATCTATGAGCGATCGCTTTCATGCTGTTTTCAGATGCTGGAAACAGTCATTTGATTTGGATTTAGAAGAAATTTAATCAAACATTAAGCAATTTTATATCTTCTTATCTTCTTCTATTATGGTATATAATTTAGTAGTAAATGGTTATTTATCTCTAGGAGGCTTAGAACTGAGGTTCGGCATAATGAGTAGAGTTTTGTCGAGCCAACATCGTCATTAAACCCCCTAGGTTTTGTTTTACTACACAGCTCGGGAAACGATTTGCGGGTTCGGCCCCTAGGTCTTAGTTGTGGAGGAATTGGCACCTCATTGTTGTTTCTAGTGAAAGTTTTGCATTTCAAAAGTCGATCCTGATATATTTTTTACAATTTCATAACGTCCTAACTTACCAGTAGCCTTACACTATTCAGAATCTTAAGGCTAAAGAGCAAAATGTGTGTATTACGTTAAAATTACTGTTCATATGACTATTTGTCATATTTTCCACTGGAATGACTTCTTTAATATATTGTTAGAATAATACCATTCGACCTGGTTGTAAAAAAATTGATTAGAGAGATTAATTTCAACACTTTAGCTAAATCTCATTTTTTTATTTCTGCGTCCCTGCCTGAAAAATCGTATGAGTTTGTTCTACAGGGGGTGATAGGTAGTGAAGGAAAATTGCATTTCCTGAAAGCCAAAGGTTAATACTATTCAGCTATTATAATAAGCCCTTGTGCCTAATTGTTTCTTGAAACATATGTTACTTCAAAGTTTAAAAATCCGGTCAAAATCTTCACGCTTCTTATTCGATTTTTTTTCGGTCTATTAAAATCACACAAACCTAAGTAAAACCACTTTATATAATTGTTAATACTTTCGACTATAAGCACTATTTTTGTTTTGTTCCAAATCAAAATGATTTTCACACACGATTCAATTAATTGCGCGCGTAAAACGCTCTGAAAATATAGGTAAACAATAAAATCGACTTGTGTGATGACTTTGATATTTAATTGCTCAACAACCAATTGACGTTTGACTCTCTTAATATAGTATTATATGTAGGAGGTTTCATTCTTAATATTGTGTATGTTTTTGTTAACTTTCCTCGCATTAAGATTTTTGAATTTTGTACACCTAAAAGTCGGAAATTGATCACCGTGCAACGCCCGCCTCGGCCTCCGCTCGGCGCGCGTCCGCGGCGTCCAGCCTGTACTCTACGGCGTCGATGCGCGCCCCGACGGCGACGCTGGAAGTGCTGGCGGCCATTTCGAGTGAACGCACACGCTCCTCGACGTCACCTAAGCGCCCCTCGCAGCGGACAACTCTGCCGGAGAGCGCCAGTACATCATCGCGAAGAGCGTCGATCCTGGACTGGGTCGCCTTCATCTCCGCTCGCATCTCTTCTCTAAATTGGCGCATCTCCACCACAAACAGTTGAAAGTCTGTTAGCTCAACTGACATATTGAGCGCAGTGTCGTCGAGCATAGAGGAGTCCATCTCCACCGGCCTAGATGCCCCCCGTCGCAGGGTGACTCCGTCCTCACGTCCGACGTCCGCAGCGCGCACGGGAGTGTTAGTGTTGTCTCCCTTGGGCCGCTTGCTCTTACATGTCACGCAACTCCAGGCGGCCCTGTGCCCTCCCGTCAAGGTGTTGTAAAAGCGCTGCTCAGATACACCCGCGCACTCCAGGTCGTAGTGCATCTGGCATAGGCTGCAAGTGAGGAATCGACGGTGGTCTATTTCCTGGCCACAGCCACTGCAGCTTCTACGGTCATGGACGTCATTCAAGCGCGGCATTTCGGACGCAGAGAATACACTGTCGCGGCGATATATTTTGAGAGTGACAATGTGTATTAGATTTTCACTGCACTTGCACTTGTTTGTTGTGTTTTTGTTTGTAATAAGTTACTAATTGGACTGTTTGTAATCAGTCAGGTATCAAACGACTCCCTGGAGTCGCATAACAATGGAATTTCTATTGTGTCTCGTTCACACATCCTTGACGAGTTAATTAAAAGTATAAGGAGGAAAATAAGGTATGTCTTTACTCTACCCACTTTTTTTTTTTTTTTTTTTTTCATTGTCATTAGTATTAGCCTGAAAGCAACCGACTGCTAGGAAATGGCCTCTACTTATCTATTAGTGGTAAGAGCTATACTGCATTTGTAATCTATACTCATATAATTAAGCTGAAGAGATTGTTTGTTAGGTTTAGCCTATTTATCGCGATTTAGGCCATAAAAAATCATGCTGCAAAGGGAGGGGATGGAGCTAACTCAAAACGCACGGACGAAGTCCCAAAAAAGTAAAAAAAAAGTCAAAAAGGACAAAGGGACCGTTAGTAATACCATATTGTTTTTAACTGCCTCGGTGGCGCAGCGGTAAGAGGGTCGCGTTTTAAAGCGACGGCTGCGCCAGAGGTCCTGGGTTCGATTCCCGGGTCCGGCCAAAAATATGTACCTGGGTTTTTCTGTTCAGAAATACTCAGGGCCGCCTGGAGTTGGCGGTGTTTTACCCCCGTGCCTCGGAAAGCACGTAAAGCCGTTGGTCCTGCGACTGATCTCTCTCCGGTCGTGTCAGATTGCTGTCCTATCGGGCTATGAGAGTGAAAGGAATAGAGAGTGCACCTGTGTTTGCGCACACACTTGTGCACTATAATATGTCCCGCGCAGTCGGTTAGTCGTTGTGACTGGCCACCGTAGTTGAAATCGGCTAGGGGGACTATTACTATTGTTGTTATCAGCTTAGTACTTATGAAGTTTGTTGTATTACTATGACAGGAATAGACTTTAATAAAAAAATTCGAGTCAAAGCCCTGCTTGGCGCAGCTCCAAATTCAGTTCTTGCAAGGAGCCGTTTGCGAAGCCTGTGTAGCTGTCGCGGTATGTTCCGATTTAAAACTGTACATTTGTGTACTTATAACTAAGGTACTTTAACACATTCCGGGACAGTGCCCGCCTACAGGCGTGAAAACAATAAAACATCTATTGTGTCTGGAGTAGTGTCCCGGAACGTGTTAAAGAAGTTGCATACTGTGTATAGTAAGTGTTTTTGTGCAAAATTCTGCATAGCTACTGAACAAGATAATATTTAAACTAACTAAAGAAACAGAGCAAAAAGACACTGAAAACAGATAGTAAATTGAGATTATTTCTATAGAACTGTAAAATATTTTAATCCTTGATAATTATATTTTTTTAATATTTTAGTATCGGCTGATCTTGGTCGTTAAGCCTAGTCAGCGACCTAATGGGCCGGGCGGCTTGATAACTTCTGACAGGAAGGTTAGTCACTTGCCTGCAAACACCCCTCCACCAATCAGAACTGAGCCCTCGTGGTAGAGTATGGCTCCAACTATCTCATAATTGAGGTAAGGCCATTGTCCAGCAGTAAGACGTTACAAACTAACTTAACTTTTTACTTTTTTTACTTTAATTATGTCAGAAAGTGCTTGACCTGCAAAATAAACTAATAACTAAGTCTCAAAATCAATAAACATACGATCTCAGGTCAATAGGTCTTGGGAGCTAAAAAATAACAAGCTCGTCTCTTCAAGGTTTGCCGAACACAAGATAGGTTTCGATCCTTGCGATAACGAAAAAACTTAGAGAGAATACTTCCAATATTTTCTGGGCACGTCAAACACAGTTTCGTTGCCAGCTTTCCGAGCCTTGAACTAACTTAAGACTTAAGGGCCTTACGCAAGAGAGAGAATCAGAATTAGAATTTTTATTTGCATAAAAACTTGGTATTTGAAGATGGTACGAACAGGTAAATTTGTGCACATGTTTTGCCATTACAAACAGCATGCAAATATACATTGACATAATAATAAATAAAAAATAACATTAATTAGGTACAAAATACAATAACATTTTGATTGTAATCACACTTATTAAATAAATAAAATTATTCAAATTAAATTAATTGTATTAGGATTCATAATTATAATAACCACTACATATATCATGTAAAGTTTTGTGTTGTACTTTTTGAATAAGTCATATTACTAACGGGATGGCTCAGGATAATGAAACATACAGCATTGCAGAAATATTAAAATATGTTTGTATCTCATAGTGCAAGCGTAATTAAGATCCTCCTAACTGATCAGGGTTGCATATAGAAAAGCACCTTTACTTTAATTTTTAAAAAACATGAATTAAAAATTATAAAGTTTTTAATGCGCGACGACCAAAAATATTCTGATTTTTATTCTGAAAGCGTATTATGTACGTGCGGCCCTTAAGTCTTGCTGGAATTCCGAAGTGCCTTCGGCTGTTGAAAGCATCTGTCCCTTTCGACCCCTATTCATCCCGTTTCTTGATGATAATGTATTTTTGATGTCAACATTGATTCACAGTTTTGTTCAATTAGTTTGAAAGCTTTAATAGATTTTCACCACTTTTTACGCAACAAATTTTGTATACGTTAGGTATCTTTTTTACATTCTTGTGAAAAGTATGGCACTTTAAGCAAAAAATGCTACATGACGCCATCTCTGAGGACAAACCTAGTCTTGTCCATTATATTTATCGACAAGTACGAGTATTTATTAACTACTTAGCAGATAGTAAGGAATATTTTAATCAATCGCTCGCCGTCAATGGCTTGATGCAATATCAGCCATAGGCGTTCAAAGGGTTAAAATTGAAGAAAAAAATACTTGAAATGACTGGCCATAAATAAAAACATTTAATCGTTGATTTTTGTTTTTATAGTGTTTTGTCACGATACAAACTTTATAATATAAATTGCACTTGACAACCTGACTTTGTGACAGACGAGGAGTCGAACCCCGTGTCTTACGCTATCCGGGCGTATGCCTACACCACTCGGCCACCGTCTCATTAACAAGCCTGTTGAATTTTGCTAGTGCTTTCTTTCAACTCAACAGGCTTGTTAATGTGACGGTGGCCGAGTGGTATAGGCGTGGTGGTGGTGGTCACAGAGTCACGGTTGCATTTTACAAGTGCAATTTATATAAAAAACAATAAAGTCAATAATAAAATAAACAATAAAATAAAAACAGTAAACAATTAAGTTTAAAACCTTTATGGTCCCCATTTTCATGACAAACGAGTGAAAGGCAAAGGCGTAACTTTCAAAGTTCTTTTTCAGGCAGTTTTAGTTTTTACTTTACTTTGTCCGCCGTTTGAATATTTATTCCGCTTCGGGGACGTAGAGAGGAGTAAAGTAACTTTTTATTAAAAAACCGTCCAAGCGCGAGATAGGTTCGCGCAACAAGGGTTCCGTACAATCTTAAATGCATAAGTCTACTATTTATAGGGCCTCTTTTCTGCTGTAAGACAGGTCATCTTGCCAATTCCAATGATTATTGGTAAACGAAAGTCCCTATTCGCTATTTATTTGTCTCTTGTTTAAATGCAATTGAATTTGGCAATTTATCCTGGCAATTTATGTGTTTATTTTTGTTGCAGCTAAGCGACTGTATAGATTCTAGTGTTTGACACTATTTATTTCAGTTTGAATAATAACACGTTGCTCAGAAAAAAAGGCGTTGCAATGACTTCTATAAGTCTTGGTATATTCTTGTAAAAGTTCCGTTTTTTCCTTACAGGTACGGAACCCCAATAACACATCTGGTGCGCTCACTTCACACTTATGTATACGCGGTTAGATTGCGAATAGGTTGATATTTACTCTGTCATCAAAACGATTTACGGGGATCGGAAACGTTCTCAAATATGTTCTCGACAAACTGTTTAGTGCCGGTTCAGAGTTTCGTTTAGTCACTTTTAACTTCGGGTTGTATTTGAGATGTTATTAAATGATTGTGATTTACAGCTGTGACAGTTGAGATGTTACAGGTGAGTGGCAGCCGTCTCTCTGCATGATCTAAAGGGTGTCACTGTCAGAGAATGCTTTTAGCATTAAGTCAACCTTTGTACACATGATTTGTGCAATAAAGTTGTGCAAAATTGGATTGAATTGTTGGCTAGGGAGTGGAATTCGCTGCTGACTGAAGTGTTTTCTAGTCTGGGCGTATTCAAGAAAAGAGTGAATAGGCTATTACTTGTCAGGCATGATCCATCCTAGGCCATATCATCACTTACCATTAGGTGAGATTGTGGTCAAATGTGTGCCTAGGTACTATTAAAAAAATATATGTATTTACATATATATCTAACAGCTACCTTGTCGTGCGTGGGAAAATTAGCACGCGATATATTCAAATAAAAGAATACTACAATGAAAATTTACCGACGTGTTTTAGCGAAGGCTTATGCCAATCCCATGCATTTTAACAGAATCAAACTACGTTGTCGTTTCGGCTTTACCTTGTCTAGGGCACTTTAGGGCACTTGGATAACAAAAAAAGCGATGTAAGAGAAAAATAATATTTTTTAAAGCCGCGGTGCGTTGAAACGTCTTTTATATGATGAGAATTATTCGTATACCATTTTTACAGCACAAGCGTAAACGCGTAAAGTAACCAGTTAAAGTTAATCGATGTACATTAAACAATGACAACATAATAAATGAACGCTGTGCTTTGATAATTACGTGTCATAACGTAACACGATGTTTTAATTAAATACTTCAATTACCGCTTCCAAATCAGGACCAATTAATTTTCATGAAATAAAAAAAAATGTGAATAATTTGTATTGTGGATTGGAGTATGACTCTACTACCTCATACTTGAGGGTTTTTGCCCAGCAGTGGGATGTTTGCAGGCTAACTTAAACTTTACTTTGTTTATTCTGTTGAATTAGCTACTATAAATATGATTATTTAAATAGAAGGGCTAACAACAGATTTTCTATTTCGTATTTAGTCATCATCACCTTAGTTAATCAAAATGGCCTAATTCCAAAATTGCAAACTCAAAATTATGTATACATAAGTATAGATATAGCTTAGTGACTCAGATAATGATATTTTAAAGTTTTCAATTTTGACACAAAATGTATGGAAGGAATGTCAAACTTCCTGATTTCACGTTTTGCCCTTGTTTTCTGTCAAAATTGAAAACGTCTAGCGTTTTCTGAGTGACTAGATTATAGTAACTCAATTAACACGTTCCACTATTCCAGACACAATAGATGTTTTATTGTTTTCACGCCTGTAGACGTTCACTGTCCCGGAACGTGTTAACCTCGTGTTACATAGATTACATTATCCAATCGGAACGCTATTAGACACAGAGATTTTCAAGTTACTCCAGACTTCTGAATTCTTTGGCTGCGAAACAGAAAAGTTTTAAACAGCCAAGAACATAAATAAAGCTTTAGTTCTTATTTCCACGGAGGTTAGGGTCAAAACTTATAGCCTAAATTAACTGCCGGCTGTTCAGTCAGATCGAGCCAAGACTCGATGGCACCGAGCAGTGTTATTACGTAACTTAGCAATTGCGATGCGATTGCCATCCGTGTGAAGTATGGCTGGAGCAAGCGCATAAAATGGCGGACGCTGCGTTAGGCATATTCGCAGGGCTACTTATTAGTAGCAGATAGGTAGGTTCTTGCGAAGGCGAACATTGTAAGCCTTATCGCAAAATATCGACGGTTAACATAACATGTTTTGTTTTGTGTTGGAAAAAAAATTAATACCGGTTGACTTTTCGAATTGATTTTAGTCAAAACATAAGTAGGTATTACAAATTAGCGCCTATTTATTTGCTATAATTGTTAGTTAGCTCTGCCGAATCCTAGTCAAAATACTGTCATAGTGAATATATTGACAATAGCAATGCGAAAGCGATTGAGATATTTAAAAGGTATGTGGGACTTTACGGAAGCTAGGCCACTCAAAATTGTCTAGCCGCATTGCGTATTCGTTACGTAAATTGGAACCTAATAAAACACTCGATAGTCATTTTACCAAAGACCTGTCAAACTAATTAATTACGGTGATTGGCTGATTTTACAGAATCTTACAATGTGGTACCTACTACGGCGTCACTATGACGGCGACACTAGATTATGACTTCGCGATTTTATTTATCGCTGCTTTTAGTAGCTCCTGTGTGTAAAAGTAGATGCCTTGCGACAATATCGATGATACTGCATCGAGACTAAATTGCGTTTGAATCGCTACAAAAAGTCACAATGTGTAACCGCCTTGATATTGAAATATTATGGCAAGTCTATTCATGCGTATAGCTAGAAAAATAATAACTCATCAATAATATTAATCAAAATTAAATAAAAAAATAAAAGAAATGATAAGCATTTATGATTTTAAGACATCACCAACACATATAATAATTTTGTTTACGATAAAACAACGTAACATAGAATATCCAGTAAAAAATAATCTGAAACAAAGTTTCTTTTTTCAGCTGCACTTTAAAAATAACGTGTGCAATTTAAATTTTCGCGAACCAGTGTACAAATAAGGCAGTTAGGCAAAAAGTTATAGTAACCGCGGATGCCTCCACGCATAAAAACTAAAGTTGGCTTTGTCTGTATGCGCTTAAAACTACACTTCATACTTACTTTTGAGTACGTTCGCTAAGTTAATTTATTTCTTTGAAGTTTAATGATTTAATTGAAGATTTTAAAATGCAAGTTCTCTTAAAGTTATAAATTCATTAGTTTTATATGTATGCGCAAAAACAACACTCTTTACTTCTGACTGGAAACGCAAAGTGAATTTTAAAACTTCAGTCTACTAATGCTTTTATTGAAAAATGAAAATTTATTAGTCTTTTGAAATTGTGTGTGTTTGTGTTCTAAAATAGTAAACTACTTTATCTGCTATATTAAGTTAGAAGTTTTTATACGTGCTACAAGCTGAACTGAACGCCGACTACAATTTTATTACTTTAGATTTCTAAGCGTTTGTTGATAGTAAATAGTGAGTCTTAAAGCAAGTGGTCTTCTACCCTCTTATGACAAAAAAGATAGCACCAGGTTTCAACCAATACTATGGTTACCCGAACAATTAGAAAAGTATACCTCCATTATTGAATTATGTCATTATAACATTATATTTACATTGGTCGGTTAAAAGTTTAGTTCGGTTCCAAGCCTGGTAATAAGTTTTTGGAATAACGGGGTAAAGTTTTGATACGTCGATAAAATGTTTATTTCACACCAAAAAAAACAATCACAAAGCTGTTTATAGACATATCTTTCCATCGCTAAGAACGAGTACTATAGTTGAAACAAGTCAAAGCAGAAAATTAAGAGAAATTTCCTGTGTTTAGTCTAATCACGTATTCAGGTGAACAAACAAAATCGTAATTTTCACCCAGTTACGGACATAAATAAAGGAAACAACGTGTTTTATGACGTCATTTCCGCTAATCGCGTCGCACTGGGGACCGTGCAATATGCTTTTTGAGTGATTGTTATTTTGTGGATATTATGAGCCTATTTATAAGTTAATTCAAATTAATTTAATTTTTTGTCATTAAAAGTTATTACATGGAAATTATTAAAAGAAATACCAGCCAGCAATTTGACACATAGGTACGCACATAAAATAAACCAAATGAAGGTTATAAATTAATAAATTTCGTCGAGTTTATAAAAGAATATATCCGAATTGATAACCTCCTGGTTTAATTTGAAGTCAATTAACAAAAGTCCCATTGGCAAATTAAAGATTGATTAAATAAAAGTTAACCTTTCTCATTTATGCTCCTATCATTGTTAATACCAAAGTCCTACGTTAAAGATCTTCAGAGCGGACTTGTCAATAATATCTTCTGATACATTGATTAGATTTTACAGCCAACATACAAGTTTACCGAAAATCAGTTGTCGGTATGCGTTCATTTTCGTACATTTTATATTTAATCCAGTTTAAACTGCAGTTTAATCTGACTAAACTGTGCTCCTATTGATCGCGAGCATATATTCAGCACTTTGATTGACACTAGCGCCGCATTGTGCAATTTGGGGACTATTGCCATTGCACAGCTTTCAATGCATGCGAATGCAAACGATTAAATGCACTCCGGTTTTAACGTATGCAGCACTTCCACGTTGGATTTGATTGGATTACAGCCTAAATTAGATAAAAAGCGAATAAAATTTTACAGGATTTTTTATTTAGTTAAACTTTATTGCACTGTGAGTTGTACAATTAGCGTACTTAATGCCTTAGGGGATTCTATACATGTCAATCGCTTGGGAATGCAGAAAGTTGAATTTTCATTATTAATAATTACTAAATCACAAAAAGATTTTCAATTCAATAAAGAACGGAACTAAATGTTATGCCATTTTTTGGCTACTTTTAATTCAACATGCTAGTATGATTTAAACATGTTAACAATATCAGCAACTAAGCAGTTAAATATTCAATACATCAGAAATTTATCTTTCATTGTTAATTTGTGAGCCAGTTCTACTTAACTTTGGCCAAAGCATTAGTTCCAAAGCTTTCATATAAAATTAAATGGGACAATAACAAATGGCCAACCGAAATTCTTTATTGAATTCGATACTTTACGAGCTTACAAATATTTCTATTTCCGATATTGCTAATATTGGCACAGGCCTATATATTTGGGTTTGAATGTCGCGTGTCGTAATACAGAGTTTTGATACAGTAAAACAAGCATTCAGTAGATTCACTATTAAGTACAAAGAATACAATCAGACTGCAGTAGGACACGGATTTTATTGTTTGTGGATATTCCCACTGATCTGATTTAGGCGTTGACCACGGAATTAGCCGATTACAAAATGTTTCTCAATAACTTTAAACGCAATACCAATAGTCGACCAAGATTTAAACTGTTGGTTGATGTGCAATATTATGTAAAAATCAGTGTATTTCACAATGCCTTAATAAGGTACTGTAAGCGTTATCTGTACATTACTTCATACGAAATGGCCGTCTATATTTGAATTATCCGTTGGTTAGTGCTTACTTGTCATGGTGAAACCCTAATTAAAATAAAATGTAATCACAAAGTAGTAAAATGCCTGGTGCATCGTTATGTCATTTCTTATTTCATCCGAGTGTCCGGGTGGGGTTATGTTATTTTTGTCTAGTGCAATATAAAATCTCCTGTATCAATCAACACTTATTATAGAGAGCTAAAGATTGTAAGATTATTTACAGGAATTAATCAGTCTCTGGGACAACTCAAACGATTTTTTACTGGTGATACACATTACTCCTGCGTGACGTAGAAATTTAAAAAAAGTTAAAGTTGAAGTTACTGCTAATTTTTATCTACATGTTAATATTAGCAGTTACTTCGCGCAAAGCAGGGACAGGCGCGGAAGTCTCGACATAGTTCCCTGTAAAACCAGGTGGCGCGCGAAAAATGCTGAGTTAAAATTAGTATTTTCGTGTATTTATTGATTGAGAAGAAATGTTTGAATCAAGCTTAAAAAATACAAATATTTTTTTAAGATTGATTAAAGATTAAGCTTCGCAAGTTAAGGATATTCGATGCAGCAGAAAATCAGAATATTGAAATTGTCTACGCGAAATGTCAAACATGTTGGTTTAGACTTCCAGCACGGGGCGTTGTTCAAAATAAAGTTACCAATGAAATAAGTAAGTACACGATATTTATTGAAAAGAACAGGACCAAAAGTATATAAGAAATATTAAACCCCGTTGGTAGACTTTCATTTGCAGTAATCCTCAGGGACTAAGAGAAACTGGAATTCCAAATAACTTCTTCGTATATTTGAGCAGAAATGGGACTGAATTACAATTATGAATAAATATTAGATTTATATGCAAATAGAGTAGTTTTGGATATAGCTCTGTCTTGGATATAGACATGGTTTGGAAAACAACATTGATAATTCTATGGTTTCTTATAGGTATATTCATAGACCAGATATTTCCGAATATCTATAAAAAACTATATCTATAATAAAAGTAACTAGGTAATGCCTAATATGGTAAACTATTCACAGTATAACAGCTGTTTACGAATTTTATCACAATAGAAGATGAAATATTTAGATTCAAAGTGCTCAAATGTCGATCTGTTTTATAAATTACAAATGTATGTTTGTAAAATATATTTACATTTACGCAGATATGTGGATATCTTCTACAAACATGCATAGAGAGAGAATATACTCTTATTATTATTATTAACACGTTCCGGGACAGTGAACGTAGGCGTGAAAACAATAAAATTGTGACTGGAATAGTGTCCCGGAACGTGTGAAGAGTCTGCGGTTTCCTGCAGTCCACTGCAGGGAAAAAACCTCCCACGATTCCACATCCACTCCCAGCCTCCACGACTTGGGCATTTATTTTGCAATCTTAGTCATGTAAGTATAGTTCATAACGCTTTCGTTTTCTGGGTCTACCTCTCTTACTTAATTTATTTATTTATACACTGAAGTTTTTTAAATATCTTCATGAATAATGCATGTTACAATGAATTAATTTTCTGCTAGTTATTTTCACAGTTGTGAAGATATCTACATTGGAATTGACAAGTTCATTGAGATTTTTAAATAGTATTTTCTTTTAACAATAGAGGAATAACTTTTTAAATATTCAGACATAGATGAAACAGTTTGTGCATGTTTTTACTGTGGTTTTTTTACTTATTTTGTGTGTTGTTCCATGAATTTCAGTGTATTTTTGACACTGAAAAGTTTATTTACTTACAAATGATATTTGATTATATATTTTATAAATCATTTAGACCTAAGCCTCTTTAAGGCAAGAGTGAATAGGTGGCTGCTTTAACGCAGATATATGCCACTAGTCCTAAAAAAACTAAATGAGGTTTTCTCATATATTACCTAAATGTATTTGGTAAACCAAGTGAACCACTTATTAATCACATAGAAATGCCCCAACAACATTTCAGCCAATCAGGACAGTTTCAGTAACGGCAATGTACTTTTTTTCACAACTAAAAGCCGTAAGATAAGTCGTTAACAAAATAAAATAATAATCAACATTCAATTTTCCTTCCACGTACAAAGAATATCTAAATAATTTTAAAAGAACGCGTTAATGATAGCCTAAATGGCTGTAATGTTATTTCTCACCATAAAAGTAATCAAAAACATCTTAAAAACACCACATAATTTATTTATCTCACTTAGTGGGACCTCACGATTGTAAGGGAGGGGAGTGAAAAAATAAATGGGAGAGGTCTGGAACTTTATCGAGAATGTTAAGGAAAATTTATCTTCATTGGTGAGCATTATACATTTGAATTAATCACTCTAATAATGATGTATGAAATGTAAGAAAAAGAAGTCTAACTTGGTGGAGTCTTAGTGATGTGAAGTGAAGATTCAGTTACTTTTTGAAGTTCTGTCGATAAAATTGCATATGGGATTGAGATGGTTCTCTTATGACTAGAGTAACAACATAAACATATGCATCGGAGCATCGTGTAACTTAAAATTATATTTTTGATTCTATAGCCATTATACGAACTAAAAATATAAATTGAACTTTTCAAAAGCAACTGCGTCAGACTAGGAATTGAACCCTGTGTCTTACGCTATCCGGGCGCATACCTATACTACTCGGCCATCGGACTACTGCTGCACTGGCGAGCCTGTAAAATTTTGCGTAGTGCTTTCTTTAACACGTAGGCTGCACCACCTCATCAATGTTGCGAAACGCCACAGTTGCTTTTTACAAGTGTCATTTATATCGTGTAACTTCTTAATTATAAGCAACTTACTTACGATAAAATTGTATGTTTTCGTAAAACTTACTTATCGTCACAGTTTTATAAAAAAACTCTTTAAGTCTGCCTGTATTTACCTGAAACAAAAAGTTAACAATATTAGTGGGCCTTCACAAAATCACACTTTCATTGAAGACATTTTAATTAATAAATAAGAATGTTTCCAATAGGCAATCTTTCGAACAACATAAAAAGGGTAAAAAAACAACGTTTTATCCGTTTTGTCTTCCACAACACATTTTGTTCGATACAAACGCCAGCTAGATAAAAGATGCTGAGCAATTACTTCACTAGGAAAAGGAAATCCAATACTTTGAAACACTACTATTTACCCGCTTGCAACCAAAGACACCCCGTCTTTTGTTGAATGTTCTGCCACGATAAGACTGCATTCAGTTCACACAATGAATGTCGGGAGCAAAGCCTTGAGTATTAGTGTTTGCTTTATGGTTGTTGATTTATCGATAAAATTGTGATCGTTTGCACCATGTCAGTTAAGTTTTGACTAAGGATAGCGTTATGAAGGATATGGTAGTTTAGTTGCATTTTGACACGAATAGTTTTACTAGGTAAGAAGCATGCAGCAATATAAATAAAGATTTTAGAGAATCTCCCTCCTGGACATGATCTACCATGGCCGATCTGGAAGTCCTTAAACAGGCTTCGGACTCAGGTTGGCCGAAGTAAGGAGAACATGGCCAGGTGGGGACTTTTGGCAAGCTCCGATGTGGACTGTGTTTGCGGTGTAGTGCAAACTATGGCACACTTAACATCGTGCCCGGCGTGCCCCAACACCTGCACGCCAGCGGATTTAATGAAATGCAGTCGATCCGCAATACAAGTGGCTGAATTCTGGGCTGCTACGTTGTAATTTCTCTATTATAATTCCTCCATATGGGTTTCCATCGACACGCTAAGAAGAAGAAGAAGAAGAATAAAGATTTTTATTTTTCGGACAAATTCTGATTCTTGTTGGTATCTTTAGGTGTTTGTGTTTATTGGTTTGTCACAATTTAATCATTCATAATTTAATCGAGGTTCTAATCGTGTTTTAAAAAACAGGTTTAAAATAAGTATTTTATATTTTGTACATTAAGGCTCAACTATCGATACCTACTCAAGAATATCGACATCTCTACAACACTAATTAGAGTACAAAGGGGCGAACAAAAACACGTTTTTCCGTTGTTTTAAACGGAGGCCCGAGAAAATGTGAGTTTTCCTTTTTCATTGAAGGCTGTGATTTATTACGGTGAAGACATCAATGGCGGGGTCACGGCTCTATTGGCTATTAGTACGGCTGCCAAGGTCTGTTTGTTTTGTTTAGAATTTAATATCTTATATTGTTACAGCAGTTATTATGAAAAAAAAAACTTGGAGACCTTCTACGGGATTTATTTGGATTAAGATTAGTCTTTAATGTAAGTATATATTTTATTTCTAAATTGTCATATGTGTGCGTCTATATGGTATTTGTACTATGGGCCATTTGTAGCCTGATAATAAATGAATAATAATAATAAGATGATTCGCGCCTTCTAAGGCCCAAGCCTTTGGGCAAGCCAATGGTGCCAAATGTGACATTTGGTTGATGTATTTTTCCTTCAAAACCCGCACAGTCTTAAATATCCAACCGCTGGTAACGTCATTTAACCATTAGTTAACTATCGATTACGCAGCCGGCGCTAGCACACATATCAATTATTAACAGCTTAAAGTCTCCAACTATTTTAATTGCATAACAAAGAGTGATAAATAAAACGAATTTTGTAAGTGTATTGTGGTCTTGCATTGACAGTTAACCGAATTGAATGGATTAGCGAATTTCGTTTTGCGATGTCTTAATTACAACCAATTTCTATATTTATTTCGACTATATGAGTGGGTAAGGAAGAGTTACATTTTTTAAGTTGGATGGCAATACTAATTTGGCGACTCAGCTATCTGAAGTTTCCTATAATGGTACTAGCTTTTGCCCGCGACTTCGTTCGCGTGGACTTCAGGTTCGTCCCGTCTAGTAGCGCAAAAAATGTGTTTTTTTACGACCTCACATTAGAAACCTCAAAAATTTTAGCCTATATGTTATTCTGATGTATAAGCTATATTGTGGTAAAGTTTCATTCAAATCCATTCAGTAGTTTTTACGTGAAAGAGTAACAAACATCCATACATCCATACATCCATACATCCATACTTACAAACTTTCGCCTTTATAATAGTAGTAGGATTATGATGCAACGATGTAAAAAATAACAACTGTACAATAATGAGAAGGAAAACTATAAATTGACCAAGAAAGCCCCAATTGTATGAGATATTACGAGTGTACTTACTTAATAAACAGTCATATAGTTTAGACAGGCAATGAGAAATGAGCAAAGCGAAACAGGAAAACAAAATAAATCACTACGCCTAACCAACCTAGTCCTATCAAGATAGTGACATAACCCAGTTATCCAATCGACATCTATTCTTGGCGGTCTAATCTTGTTTTCTATTTAAAGTTCTGTTAAATATGCATATAGGGCGATTGGATTGGCATGGCTTCCTACCGGCTGTTGCTTGAGCGCATGCAAAGGTCAGTTGGACATGATTAGAACACCTGTCGACTTTAATTAGGACATGGATATGGCCTTGTCTACTAGACAGTGGGCACGGCCTACCAGCCTGATTTAGGGCCCACTTACACATACATACCACAACCACATCACATCGCAGCGTCAAAATGTAGTCAAGCAGTGGCTACGTGTGAATAGTGTCGGTGCAGCTTTTTGTAGTTGCGTTGTGTTTTCAAATCAAATCAAATCAAATCAATTTTATTTGTGAAACACAGGTAAATATGGTGTTATTACAGATAAGGTGGAAAAGGTACATGCTGTGATCAGCCATATTGGCATACAAATAATTAAGATTAAAATCAAATTAAATACACAATGTCAATGAAAGTCAGGGTTAGTCAACCCATTTCAACGATGTTGGTTTGGTTCTTGGTGTTGCTAGTGGTTGCATTGTGGTTGCGATGTCATCTCAATGTCGTTGGTATCACAAAAAATGTCGATGAAGACTGCAAAATGTGGTACGTGTTAATAGTCCTATTATTTTTTTATACAACGTAGACGCCCGACCACGTGGTTTGGTTGTAGCCGTGTTGTGGTTGTGGTACGTGTGAGAGAGTAAATGTGAAGTTCTATGACTAGACAAAGACTAGAATACATCGCTGGTTAGTTTTGTTTTGTTTTGTTGAAAATAACAATAAATTATTTTACTCTTTAGGAAAAGGTTATCATTTAGAATTGATTACTGTTCCTTAAAGGGTCTATATTTAAAATGTTTATAACAGGCTACATCCTGTATAACTTAGTAGAAGTAGAAAATATCATTAAAAGAATCGATCAAAAAAGAGATGATAGTTTGATTTCAAGTCAAGAACAGAATTCATTTGAAACTAACCGAATTTGAATCCTGCATAGAAGCCCATTGCTCAGCTTTTCAATTCGATTGAATATTGCAATTGAATTTCCCCTCAAACGTATAAGTCGATATCGTTATAATTGAAACTAGTTCAAATATCAGATATCGAGTGTAATTTTCGAGCGACATATGAAATGTTTGTTTATAAAGTGGAGCTAGACTAGCTACTAACTTTTATTCATATTATTCTTGCTTATAACACTGGATCACTGCCCTAATTAACCCGAATTCGGGACGTATTTATTATATAAATTAATTAATATAAATTGAATTTAATAATTGATTATTATTTTGTTATTATTGTTAATTCAAATTGTATTTTTGGGGCAAATGTTTGTGTGATGAGCATGAACATTTGTACCTTAGTCATGGATGTTATATGTATTTAAGTATTTATGGGAGACGCCCCCGTCATAATCGTTGTCTGGTACTTTGTAACACAAGGAAGAAAATTCCTTACCACGAAACCAGACCATTGGTGTATTGTCTGGCGCATATATTTTTTTATTTTGTTTTATTTTTTTACTAATATTAGACGTAGGAACTCTGTTAGTAACACTATGGATCTAAATGTTATCTGAAATAAATCAATTGAAATTGAAATAACACTATTTGCAAATGCACAATATGTACGAAATACGGTTTTTCAGGGATTTAAACCTCACTTGGGAATTTCATAGCAATTAGACATGTTTTCCAAATTATTGCATGTTGCAGGGAAAATTTTTGGTATTTTGTCAAGTATCGTGTAAACTGGCTTCGAAAGATTTCACCATCATATATGTATTTGATATAAAGTACGTCTTTCTAAGAGTTCGTTTTAAAACGGTTAATAACTCTTTAATACAACGTATGTACAAAATGCTTCGCAAGTTTACACGAATGAAAAGACAGAATAGTGTCTACACAATAATAAAAAAATAACAAAGGAGAATTTTTGACGACAGGTGAAAATTGTTTAGTCATGGTTCACTACAATCCAACACAACCTCTATTATAGTAGAGAAGCGATGGACATAGTAATCTTTTTGGGTCGAGCTCAAGCGATCAATCTTAAACGATATTCTGATATTACGGCGATATTGCATTAAGTATGAGACGTGAAATTCAATATTCTTTCCTAACTACCTTAAAAGTTTTATAAAATAAATCACAACATTATGTGGGAAGGCAGAATGGTTGAGATTGCATATTGACATGTTGATCAATTATTTGGGGAATCATCTGGATTTTAGACTCATAAAATTAAAACAAACTTTATTTAAACTAGAGAAAGGTTAGTTTTAACCTTAGATTCTTAAGTTGCCTTTTTGACGTTTTGAAAACGTAAAATGTTATTTTACTATGGTTAAAATTGCGGACTGCGGTCAACAACTTTTACGATTGTAGTAGCTACGTGCAACCTACTCTACCATGTTTTGCTACCGTTCGACGTTCGTAGCCAGGGGGCGTATTGCGATGCAGTTTTGACAGATAGAACGCTCTGATTTACTGTCAAATTAGCAATTATTATTGCAATTTCGCAATATATTGATAATATTACTATAATATAACAATATAAAGATTAATATTCATACCATTGTAGTATTATTATAATATTATTATATTGATAATATTCGTTTACACTGAGTCTGCATTGAACTGCCTCGGAATTGAACGGATTAAGTTGGATCGCAATACGCCCCCAGGGCAAGTCACTAGGTGTTAAAATATAATAAAAATACGTCAGTGAAGCGTAAAAAAGCAGGATATATCTGCCGGATATGGTGGTAATTCCGCGCGATCGCAGAATTAGATACCTACGCGTAGCTGGATTGATGGCGGTGCAGACGCGGCCTAATCTCATCGGGCTCTGGGGCCTATTCTGAAATACGATAGGGTTTTCGGTGTCAATCCATCGTAGATTAAAATTGCATGAAAAAAATTGCCATGCGACCTGCGGGCGAAGTCTGAAGCTAAATTTTTTGACCTTTCGCATAGACCATTTGAATTTTCTGATTTTCTGCTGCATTGAATATCTTTTTAACTTACGTAGCTATCTTTTATAAATCTTCAAAAATATAAGTAAATTTTTAAGAAACCTTTCAAGATCAACGTCATGGCTGCTAGCTTAATAACTTTTTTTTAAAAATTTATTTACCAATAAAAAAAACATTACAGAAATATTTAATACGAAAGTCGCATTCTAAAACCACTGAGGTTTGTATTGACACTATTGTAAATAATGTATCACTAGAGGCTTTGATTAAAGTAAAATAGCGGTAGATACGGCATGTCATACTAATTGTCAGCTAAAAAACCGGTTAAGTGCGTGTCGGACCCGCGCACTGAGGGTTCCGTGCCACCGTTAACTAAATTCAGGGTCCACTTACTTTCACTTAACGAAAACATCACAATATAATGCGACAGCAAAAATAACTTTGTTTTTCATAGTGTTTGTATGAAAGACAAAGTTATATTTGCGGTTGATAATAATGTGCAATTTCTCAAAAACTACTGGTTCGATATCCTTCAAACTAATTTTCGTTGCAAGTTTTTGTTGAGATCTACATCATATCTATTTTTCAAAATTTTCACTTTCTTAGTTCAAAAGTTAGATGGGGGGGGACGCCCATTTTACCACTTTGGAAGCGTCTATATCTCAAACCTTACACTTTTAGAAAAAATGGTTTTAGAAACCTCAACATCATTTTAAAAGACCTATCCATAGACACACCACACGCATAGGTTTGAGTAAAAAAAAAATTTAGGTTTTAGTTTCATGTATGGGAGCCCCCCCTTAAATATTATTTTTTCTTACTTTTTGTATCTGAATCGGAAAGCGGTGAACAAAATACACCTACCTACCAAGTTTCAGCTATGTGATGCTTATAGTTTCAGAATAAAGTGGCTGTGACATACGGACGGACAGACAGACAGACAGACAGACTTGACGAAACTATAAGGGTTCCGTTTTTTGCCATTCGGCTACGGAACCCTAAAAATGGCACTACACATTCCTTACGTCACACGTCTTATAAATGTCACCCGCACACGCAATCCAATGGAAATTAGGCGACGGGGGCCTGATTTTAGCGGTCCACTTTCGAGTGGCGCGTCACCTATCTTCCGCTATTTTACTTTAATCAAAGACTAGAGGTCTAAAGTTCGCAATTCCCATAAATAACTTAATACATTACAACATTCATGATTTAGGTACATAATGTTCGTTCGTACTCATTCAACACATAAAATAAACATTTGGCCCTTTTATGACTTTTAATGTAAAAGTGCGTGATTTTTACACCACTTCAAAGGCATTTCATTAAAACTCATAAGATAACGTTTACACTAAAACTAAAACTAGGTTAATAAGCATTAATTACATACTCATAATTTTTTTCGCGGACGGTTACCGGACACCAAGTTGCGCAACACTACGCCGGCAAAATAGTGTCATTTATTTTAATATTTTTAATGTTGTTATTGTATAACATACAGTCTTTAAGGTATTTATTGTATGGGCCTACGAGTAAGTTGCCTGAAATAAATGATTCATCATCATCATCATCATTATCAGCCGAAGGACGTCCACTGCTGAACATAGGCCTCCCCCATGGCTTTCCACAACGACCGGTTTTGAGCGGTCTGCATCCAGTGCGATCCTGCGATCCTTACAAGGTCGTCTGTCCATCTTGTCGGTGGACGTCCCACGCTGCGCTTTTGGTCGAAGGGTCTCCAATCTAGGACTTTTCTGCCCCAACGGCCATCAGTCATAGCTATTAATCGCAAAAATCTAGTGGAATCATGCAATTACTATTATAATGTAGTATTATTGATTGTCCTAAAAATGGCGAATTTAGGTTATTGCTTAAGACTTCCTTCAACGCTTATATAGCACTTATTATTGTACAATAGCAGTAATTAACCGTTTTTAACAACCTTAATTGTTACAATAGGGTTATATTGTATTCTTTTAAAGGTTCAGGCTGAAGTTACAAATGAAATGCAGCTGTTGCCTCTTAATAAAAAATCTGTTTAGGGTTCTTCAAAAAATTTATGAAACCTCGCACCCATAATTCTGCATGATTAATCAAAAAGTAAATTGTTAAAGATTTTTACCTGCTTTTTAAATTTAGATATCATTTACATTTTTTACTACATTTTATTTTTATTTCTTTATCCACATTGTAAAATTACTTATAACTCATTCATTGCAAATACCATCTTCAGCTATCCGAGACGTCGCCGTGTCGTCATTGCCATCTTTACGCGAGCTTGCGAACTAACAAGCATTGTAACGTGACGCCCGCCCGCCACGCCACCGTCACTTGTCGCATCAGTTTGTGTAGGTACGCCGCGCGCGCTGCCGGCCTGCAATTTCTGTGCGACTTGGCGAGCAAGTGACGCGAGACGGAATAGACTTGTAGTTCCTAGTCGTCATAATATTTCCAGGTTAGTGACCAATAACAACTTATATTGTATAACAATACAGTGTTGTGCTCGACAATTGTTAATAAGCGATAACGATTATTTTACAACATTCAAAGATATTATATGTAGGTACCTACTTATCTACGCTTGAGTACCTACCTGCTTCATAACGAACGCTTTAAAGTTCTAAAGAGTGTCCTATAAAATAAATAACGAACAACCCAAGTAACAAAATATTAAGTATAACCTCTAAATGTCTGCAAACAATGTATCACAATACTACACGGTCGCATTAACATGGCACCTAGCTGGAATGACGTTTGTGAAAATTACAGTATGCAAAAAAGTTTTGAGCTTTGTTTAGAGTTTTGTTTTATACTATTATTCATGTTTATATAACAGTAACTGTTATGCAATCGCTACTGGCCTTGCACGGCGACGGCGGAGGCCCTGCGCGGAGAGCGGGAGAAGTGTCGAGTTTCGAGTTATACTTACCTTCAATACTTACTTTTCGACGATATAGTTCTATATATAGGGGTAGTTGTCAAGAAGATTTGATATATTTATTGCGTTATCTCAAAAATGTTTGCTTGGTAGGTAGGGTTATAGTTATACATAGTTTATTTCGACGGATATAGGATGATACATAGTTAAAAGGTGGTTAGTCTGTAATACCCTAACCAAACTAAAAACAGCACATTTTGGTGGTCCCCCATGGGAATCGAACCCACAACCACGAAGTTGCAGTAGGTAGGCCGGTATGTAAGTACATATATATAGGTAAATTATTTAACTTAGATTTTTGTTTCAGCATGCCATTTAAAATTGTGCAAACGTCAGAAAACAACAAAATTCAATTGTTTGCAGTCCCATCTGCTTGGGAAAACAAAAATAAACTTAAGTGGCCAAAAGTTACCCAAAATTTGAAAAATATTGTTAGGGACGAAAATTCATGTCCTAATTCTGACTGGGAAACAATGAAATGCAAGGTGAAAAGAAGTGATGTACCAAGTTATCAGGCAGCTAACAAAATAATTTCTGAAATGATGAAGTACAGTGACACCGAAGAAGATATCGCTTCATCGCATCAGCAACAGCGGCAGTCGGCTTCAACATCCCAAAAATCCTTGGATTTAAATGTTATGGCGAAGCAAATAGTAAGTTTCGTTTATAACTTTATCCTATAGGTACCTAATAGGATCTTTTTATAGACCGGCACCACGTGCCCGCGCTTAAGGCCCCCATACACGTAACGATCCGTCGCAACGATTGATCGTAACGATCGATCGCCATCAGAGCAACCGCCACTCACGGAACGACCGTCGCAACGATCGATCGTTGCGATCGAGCCTACTTGTTTGACAAGGATGTACCAAATAATTCAAAAGGAAAACGAGCTTCTTTCGCTAAAAATAACAATAAATAAGTAAAAAAAAATAGGGATGGGCCGAACTACGGCATCATGCATCAAACGTCTCGTCCCGCACGTCGCTCATTGCAAACTGCCCGGGCGCCAGCGCGGCGCGCCTACGGCCCGCGTTGCTGCAACTCTTGCAACAGTGGCGAAGTGTGCCATTGGTTTTCAAGGGCGGGGAAAAATCCGCCTCGACCGTGTTTATGTCATGTTTTGAAACTATAAAAAATTTCTGAGAACTCAGTACTGGCTTATATTTTCTAAGAAGTAGATGAACAAAGCTAGTTAACAGATAACTTGTCTTGTTTATTCGTTTGTTTAATGTTGTTTTTAGGTGGAGAATAACGTAGCATCACCGAGTATCAACGTGCCGGTCATAAATGAGCCAAGTGCAGGTTTGTCAACTGTAACAGCGTCATCTCAAGATTCATCAGAGAACATTTATCAGGTTATTATATCGGATAACATGACCACTAATAATCCACCTCTTCAAGCGGAAACGGCGGTATGTTTTGATTTCGATGTTGCCAAGCATTTTGAGAACCAAAATCAACTAATGAAGAATCAAACAACAATTATAGAAAACCAGAAACTGTTGTCAGAGAATCAAGCAGCAATGATGCAAATAATCGAATCACTTAAAAATGTACAGAATAGCTTGATTCAGAAAGTAGCTAATTTTGCAGTCCAATTAGAAAACGCTGTTACCCAGATGGGATCACTTGACAGAGGGAAAGTAAGCGTATTATCAGAACAAACTTCCCACATTGATAATACACCCTTTTATTGTAAACCAGTTGAAAACATACAAGAATTGGATGCCCTAGAAAAACAGTTAGCTGACAAAGTTATTAGAAATCAAATGAAGTATACGTACGCCCTAATTTGTTCTGGCGGCAAAGCAATAGATTGTGCGTATGTATTAATTGATCGCTTAATTTCAAGAGATTTTTTGTGCAAATGCTCGTGGAGTGGAGGTAGCCGGGAAGATGATGCAAAAATACCTATGAAAACTTACAAACAATTTCTATCGTTTTTTTGGGAAATGGTAAATTTTTGGGATAGTAAATATACATTGCAGGAAAATGAAATTTTTTTTAAGAGCATTCTGAGAAACTCAAAGAAAAGGAAAATGGCAAAATACGAAAGGTCGTCCACTTCAAGGCAGCGTTCCAAAAACAAATCAAAGAAACTTAACATTCAGGACACTGCAAGCAAAGATTGTACAATGGAAACATTAAGAGAAAATGAAAACATTGCGAACTGTACTGTTCAAAGTAATGAGAATAAAAGCCAACACATAGAAATAGCCAAAGATAATGAAGACCATAACAAAGTTGCAGAAAACAATGACGCTGACAACGAACATGATGATGATGAAGAAGAAGAGTCACTTTGTTAACTAATGAATCACTTAACTAAAATAATGAATGCATTGATTTTGAAGTTGCCTTATATTTGACAGAACTATACTTATTTGAGATTACTTACTGTCATTGATTTTTTGTCTCAGGTTAAAGAGGAAAGGAAGGAAAACAAGTTACTGTAGTGCCGTCAAAACACTTAGCAATTGTGTATCTTTGATTTAACACCATAATTTGGTAAATAATATGATTCTCTTTATTATTATTCTTTTTTTACAAATTTTGTTATTCTAAGACTTGAAGACAATCTCTTTAGATAAAGATATATTGAAGAGATAATATAAAAATTAATGATAAGCAGGAGGTCGAAGGGGAGAAGAAAGGCAGGGGCTAGATGATTTGTTATTAAAGGTTGAACTCTAAATGGGCTGACAGAAGCAAGTATAGCCCTAAATTAAAAAAAAGTCTTTAGCGAAAAATTAAACCTTCAGTCAAAATTTTCAGACAAGTTTTTTTTTAAATAGGTACGGTGGTCTAGATTATTACATATGATTATTATTATTATCATCAGTAGGTACCTATCTAGTTCAAAAATACTTTAAGGTGATGTTGAGAACTTGCTGTAAGGCGACGTCCGCACAGACAGATGGCTTGCTTAGCGCCTAGATTCTAGCGAGTTGGCTTGCTCGCTTGGCGCCTAGCTAGTCGCTAACCGTGCATTCAAGTAAGCATCCAAGCGCGCACTGTGGTCGATCGCGTACATTCTAAAACTACTTACTAAGCTACTCGCTAGGTAACTCGCTAGACTCTAGGCGCGAAGCAAGCCGCCTGTCTGTGTGGACGTGGTCTTACTGCGTATACCCTTAAGCACAGTATTCTTTTATAAAATTATTATTTTTTCAATGTTGAATAGTTAAATGACTTTATTGATTGACTTGATTTATTATGTAAGATTATGTTACGACATTTCTTTCTTGAGCCGCAACTTGAGATTTACCAAGTTGACGCTTGGCATACGCGTAGTTGGCCCGAGTCGTCCGAACGCGGCCTTATTACTTAAAATTTAATTGTTATAGTGATGCTGGATCTAACAATAAGAAAAATAGTTCTCATAGACTTTAAATAATATTAACGGAAACAGCTCCATTAACTGTCCTAATAGGCAATAGCTACAAAAATACATTTTATATATTACTTATTCTTAGATCCATGATCACAGATTTTTCATTAGTTTCCAATAAAGTGTCATGATTATTTTTCTAAAGTAGCCATTATCAGGGCATTACTTAATTGTCGGCAGTGAAATTCTATAGCATTGCAATCTTGACCTTATCAATGTTTTATCATTCAACTATAATTTTCTAACAGACAAAACATTAGGTAAATCAAGTTTCCAAAGAGAACAATTTCACTGCAGATAAATAACGCACTGATTTATAAAGTATAATTAAATTAACTAACTAAGGGCGTTTTTAGTGTCATGCGGATTGCTTACGCACGCGGAATTGGTCCGCACGCGGGAAATTTCACGCTGCGGGTCATACTCAGTTTGTGTGACGTCCCGCACAGCGCTCCGAGTCCCGCGTGCGTATAACACGCTGACACTAAGGGCATCCCCTGCGTTGAGCGGGTCCCGCGCGCGGACAAACGCAGGCTATGCTGGTTACTATTCACAGTTAGGCGCGGGCTAGTATAGATTGATCTCAAGCACCTAACCGCGCCGCGTGTTACGCGTGAGTTCAATTTACACTAGTCTGCGCCTAAATGTTGAATAGTGCCCAGCATAAGCTGCGCTTGTCCACGCGCGGGACCCGCTCAACGCAGCGGATGCCCTAAATACCTATGAAACTACTCCTTGCGGACGCCACGCATGCGGGCCATACCCGCGTGCGTGAGCAAAACCGCATGACACTAAAAACGCCCTAAGTACTTGATATTATATTTTTTTCAGACTGATTTATTAAGGATAACTAGTAATTTAATAATTATATATTTTTTTAATATTTCGAGATTAAACTGAATAAATAAATGAAAAGTCTATATAAGTAAGTAATATTCTTTTATTTAAGTAAGTACCTATCTATTTTCATACTGTATGTATGAGGGGTAAAAGATACAAAATATTTTTATGGCTTACACAAAATAATTTTAGTTTTACGTCCTTAGTATTTATAATAACGGCAGAAGAAATAATACAAGGGTCTTCAATTTTATACATATTTAAATATGATGATCTAATGGGCGTAAGAAATATGTCTGTTTTATTTGTTATTACATGACCATAAATACTGATTTCATTTTTATTTGACACGTTAACATTCCTTAATTCAAAAATTTCATTAGCATGGGTCAGAAAGTACCTATCTTTGGATCTTGAAGAAAGTACAAAGTCCTCAAAGTGCAGTATTGGAACATTTCTACTTATAGTTAAAAATGGTACAAAATTATAAGGCTTCTTAATAGGCACTTTTTCTAAATTGTCTTCAGAAAGTCTATTTGCTACTTGGGATAATGGGTTCTTTCCTTGCCTCAGCATATTTTTAATTAAATATAATTTATTTTCAAAGGGATATGCATTAAAGGTTTGTAAAGGACCAAATCTTTCTACTTTCTACTAGTGACGTAATGAGAGCCATAAAAGTATTTATAACGTTCTACAAAATATGCAATCATTTCTCTGGCAAGAGGTAGTAAACCAAAATAGTTTTGTGTGGAACAAATTGTTATTCCACAAAACAAACTCAAAAAGTGTTCAAAAACATCCTTTTTTAAGACATCCGGCAGTATAATTATACTTAAATAAAGCAGGAAAGTCCTGAATTCGCTTGCTTTCCAATGAGCAAGACAATCCAAAGTTCTCACTGCCCTGTGAATTTCACTAGGCAGTTCGCATTTTTTCAAAAATGCGTTAAATTGTTCAATATCTCTCGCACACAGTTTTGTCAAGTAATTTCCAAAGTTGCCGTCCCTCCACCCTACTAGTAAGCGTTTCATGATACCTAAATCGATTAGATGCAAGGAATCCGCAACCGGGATATCTTCGACCATATCAATGGGCAGTTTAAGCAAAGGTGAATCTGCCTTATGGTGTTGCCCGTAACTTCGAGCTCTAAAATTTTCGTTAGTTCGCTGGGAACTTTTTGTCGTCGAGAAAAACACGGTTTTTGATGAGTGAGAATACTCTCCTATGGTCGTGCACTTCAGGCAACCGTGTTTGCCGTTGAAATTACAAACGCCTGCAAATATTAAAGTGCTATTATTAAGAATAATACATATACCTACCTAGATAGTAATAAGAGAATGTGCCTATAAGTTTTACCTTTGATAAAAGCTCGTGCTGGAGAATCACACACAAAACATCTAATTCTTACTGAAACATTGTTGCCATTTATGCACACTCCAGTTTCTAGTAATTGTCCCATTTCCGTTACAAAATCTTCTAAATATTCGTCTAGATTCTTCGGTTTACCTGCACCGTAATATACTCCAATAATAAATGGAGAGCTGTTACCTTCAAAAATATTTGCCAGTATTGGCCAAAACTCCTTTTTTGAGCTATTGAAAATTGGCAAACCATCCAAATTAATGTTTAAATGGATACAATCCGGAGTTGATGACCAATTATTTAAAATTTCTGTCAGAGGGCTTACGATTCCATGGTGCCAATATTCACCGCCTGTAATTATCTTAATACTCACTTGCCTCGGAGTGTGCAAAATAGAACGAGGGTCATTAGGAAGAATATTTTCAAATCTGTCATTTAAAATTGCCAGCAAATCTTTTAAAGCTGTTTGAGGTATATTTTTTTCTATAGCCCATCTCCTTAACTTATTTTTGAAATCAATGTTTTTTGTGTACTCATTACATTCCTCTTCATCCGAACTGCTTTGTAGTAATCTATCATTTTCCCGCAAATCCTCATGAATAAATATATTTTGTTGTACTGAACCCCCACCAGCTATGGCTTGTGCTTGACCAATCCTATCCGAAGTAATCATGTTATCTTCAGTATGATTTTCACTATTAAAAGATACACTACAATGCGCTCTATTTTTCTCAATATTTATTAAACCATTTGTCACTATTAAACAATCTTGTTGTTCAATATTATTTGACCGGTTGGCCTGAGTTGGCTGGATAAGTTGATTTAAACAAGAGCGATACTCTCTTGCCACTCTTTTCTTCACAGCGCCAGTTCTTTTTTGTACACACCACGGATTTATTCGTTTCATACTTTGATTTAACTTTATTTTGTTTATTTATTGATATATTTTGTCCCTATATTAGACGCATTATCAAAATGGCCAAATTTTAGGTTATGTCACTACAAACTCTAAAATAGTGTCAGTAATGACTAATAGCAATAATTATGCGCTATAAATACTTTAACAAATGCAATTGACTGCTTAGTAACTTTTCTAGAAACTCTTGTACAAATTTAGGTTGCATAACGATGTTAACCAGCGCTGAAAGCATTTTGTTGTATTAAAGTTTTAATTATCAATGATATAGAACTCACAGATCTAACTAGAACCATACAAGAACTTAAGTAGTTTATAAGAGTCAGATAACTCCTTTTTACAGCTTTAACTGTTAGGGGCAGCTTATAGCTATAGAAGTAACCTATATAGTGTCTATAGTTACCGCTAATATACAACACCTAGCTATAGTAGTTGTTAGTTATGCTTCTTGTATATCTTAAAGCACTAAGTATCGCTTGTTAACTCTTCTAAACCTCTGTAAGCTGCTACTAAAACCATTGTATAGCTATAGTAGCATTTGAAACTGTAATATATGCTGCAGTTAGCACTAATGTGTTACTTGGGCGTCACTTGACGATAGCATATCGGCCGCTAGCTGACGACATGTTGACATCTAGTCAACACGTTGTGACAATATGTATATACTATCGAACTGTTGAACGCAGTTGCCGTTATTTATGGCAAACTGTTAAAGTGACAGTTGTTTTCTATCTAGCTGAAACTAACTGTCACTGATTCGTTGCTTCACTTTGGAAAAATTTGCGGTTGCTACGAATATATCATAGAAACCATTCATGGTCAAAGAGTCACATTAGATTAGAGCTGAAATAAATTTCTTTGTCATTTAATTTTTAAACAAAGACCAAAAACTTCGGTTTTACACAAACCAACTCATTTTACCTGTATTTTAAAGTTCTATATTCATAGCAACAGTCTTCCTTGAGTGTATAAATATTTCTTTATTTTTCGGTAAATTCAAAGAAGAGAAGTAAGCTACACAAACGCGTGGGTTGGTACTCGTATTACAACAGAGCTTTTTGTATTGCGGATATAAAAGGATCATCCGCATTACATGGCTAATCTGAGCTAACACTTATAGATAGTGCCATCCACGAAGGCGCGCCCCACTCTTTTTTTGATTGAGGAACACGTGACACGTGACACGGTGACACGCGTGTCAGTTGCGAGCCGGCCGTCTTTCAAAAATTTAGGCTCGTCACGAAAGTGGCTCTACTTAAATTATTTTTAAAATGTCAAGGAAAGCCCAGTGTGTTGTACTAAAAAATAAACCTGGTATAATCTTCTGTCATTGTTAAATTTACTTAAAGAATTATAATGGTAACTTAAACACCAAAATCAATTTTAAATTAAAAAAAAACATGTGGTACTTATAATATTACCGGGATGTACTTTATCGGGGAAGGCTATTAAACATCACGCTAGGACCTACGTGTACGAAGAAAAAACAATTCACGCGTATGAAGTCCCGGTGCACCTATATTTTTCTTATAAAGACACTTTTAAATATTTTTTTTAATGATAAAAAACGTTCTTATATATTTCGATTACGTCAATAGTAAAAATGTTACTGGTGCAATTTTTAAAAAAATATTACTCGTCTAGTATCTAACCATACCCACTTAAAACTATATCTAAGTTGAGCATATTTCCCTTTGAGTGTATTTTTTGCAGTGTGCTTGTCATTCATAAGTTATTATGATGTTCGAAATTCAATTCAAATGTTGGAAAAAGCTTGCACACATGTACTATAAACGATTTGGACGAGTGGAGGGGCGCGCCTTCGTGGATGGCACTATCTATAACAAATAACATGTCACATCTAATATATAATTTAGCCGCTATAATGTTTTTTGACGTTTTCAATTTTGACATGAAATGTATAGAAAGAATGTCAAACCTCCTGACTTATCAAATTTTCCTATACAATCGAAAAATAAAAACGTCTAAATAGTATTTTCTGAGCTAAACTATAATACCTATTATTTTAACACTATAAATAATTAGTCAATGAGCAATATAAAATTAAATATTACCTCCGTACTCTCATATTTGATGCATAACAATCGACCAACGTTACGTTACCTTGCTTGCACGACATTTTTATAACTTTTAGTTATTGAAAAGCACTTTTGCTAGTACACAACCAGAATGCCATCATGTTTTAAGGGTTTTTTTTAAATTAAAGATAGACACGAATTGACTGTCAAACCTAGCAGCAAAGTATAAACGAAGATCACAATATGGGGTACACTTTTCATTTAGCTTTCACAGTCTCACACGATTGCTGAATTCGTATGTAATATATTTTTCATCTCTCCTGTTCGGAAAATATAACTTTCCTGTGTAGATAGCCGGGTGGAAAATAGCTTATCCATCCCTAGCCTTTCCGAGACACTGGCGCCCAATGGCGGGCGCTGTCAAAATTTGTCTTCACCGGGCGACTTAGCCCGTACCGCCCGCCGGTGGGCGGTCTCTCCCGCCAAATTCATATAATTTTTTGTGGCTGTATTCGTGGCAGTTCCCTTGCCATGTTGACTTTTATGAGTAGAGGACAGATGATTTTACACCATAGACCGCGAAAACATCCGGTTACTGTCAGTGTATAATTGAAACCCGCCTTTAATTGAAAAAACTTTTTCGTAAATTCACGTCAACGTACTTCGACTTTGTTTGGTTCTAAGTTCAATTTTTTTTAAAGTTAATAGTTATTGTTCTGTTTTATTTGATTAGTGTATACTCTTATCTTTCCTTGGAAGCTTATTTCATTACATAAAACAGATCAATTATGTCTGTAATAAATCAAAGTCCGACGGTCAACTTTTTTCTCGCTACCCACTTTTTGCTTCATATTTTTTTATAAAAAAGCTTAAATTACCTCCCGTTTTTTACTAAAACGCAAAGCAGGATGTCTATTCTAATTAGTAGTAAAGCTTACAAAGTAAAACAATGACCCGCACACATGGCACGGAACACATGTTTATAAACTTCTTATCGCCGCGCTCGGCGCGCGTAGGTACTTGAGACTTGACGACGTGTTTTGAGTTGTAAATCATTCAACACATGTGTATTTCTGTTTGTGAATTGAATGAATGCTTACCTAAGATGATTTTGAATGAAGTGTTATTAAGATTACAGTATTATTTAAGTGCTTTCGACGACTTTGAACAAATCTGCTCTGAGTAAGAATTTCATGGCCCAAAATAAAATAAAATAAAATATCTACCTACCTAACTAGTTTTTTTTAAAGAACACACGTATAGACAACATATGTAGCAACAAAATGCTTTTTACAGAATGCTAATAGCTTATTCCTACTAGAAGTTATAAGTGTTTACGTAAGTGTAATCTGACACCGCGCGAATATGCATGCGCACGCATGTGTCACTGTGGTTGCGTCATAATGCGTCATAATGGCCGCGCGTCAAACACTGAAGACAGGGAGGCTAGGGTGGAAAGTAATTTAGTTTTAATTGACATGGCATAGAGTCAAGGCCTGCAGTCAAAGCTTGGACCAAAGATAATTGAGTCACATCATGTTATTAAAATAACAATCATTTTTGCTTAGCTATAAATTGAAAATCATATTGTGTAGTGTATTATGTATGATCGTTGATAAAAAATATACAATTTCTAATTTTAATTCAATTAAAAATTAAAATATTCGGCTACCCGCCATAATGCCAAGATGTTTTTTTTTTAAATTTTATATTGTCAGTGTCATTTCAGGAAGGATTCGTCCAAAGCAGTTAAACTTTTATAAAAAAAAAAAAATTGGATTCTGTTATTATCTGTGGAAAAAAATCGATCGATATTCTTTACAAAGATTTTAATTATTTGATATTTTCTGCTTTTTTGTACTCTGTTTTCATGTATTCGTGCCGTTATTCTTTCTAATCATGTTAGGTGTGGTTAGTACTGTAAATCAACTGTCATATTTTGTTCAAAACTTGAGTTTTCCTTTCTCGCTGAACTACATACTACCTCACCAAGACATCTACAACCACTTTTGTAAATTTAATGTTTTCCTCACAGTTGAAATGAAAAATAGTATGTTTAACTCGGGTGAAAGCACCATTTCACTCTCGAATTATTGGCGCTCTTACTTCGTTCGAGCGCCAGAAACATCTCGAGTGAAATCGGTCGCTTTCTCCCCTTGTATAACAATCTACTATATCGATTATCTACCTACCTACTAAGTAATGGAAGTTCAAGTAAGCAGGGGTAGATAGTCCTCTATGTAAATTCAATTGGTCCCTCCTCAAGCTTACAAGTTAAACTCGAATTCGTGTCATTTCAAATGGCTCGGGTAGAATTTTAATGATGTATGGGATGGGAAAAGTTACCTTATTCAGAGTATCCTAGTTTGTATAACCTCACGCTTGTTGTGATGTTACACACGTATGCAAAACTGCATTATGGCTTTCATTTAACGAGTAGGTAGTAACTGAACATTTTGGATACGATCATAATCGAGTCTAGATGAACCGTTGTTCAAGTGATGCGTAAAAATTTACATCACAACACATCCGTTTCGATGGTTCCATGTTTAACTAGTTTCAATTAGTTGTTTTTACCGACTTCAAAAAAGACGGTATTCAATTTGACCTGTATTAATATCGTATGTAAGTATGTATGGGATTCATATTAAAAACTTAGCTTATTTTTATGGGTAGGTTAAAGTACGATGATGTTGACCAAAGGCGCAGCGTAGGACGTCCACCGACAAGATGGATAGACGACGTTATAAAGATCGCGGGATCACACTAGATGCAGACCGCTTGCGATCGGTCGCTTCGGAAAGCCGTACCTAAGGGTGGCCTTTGTTCGGCAGAGGACGTCCTTTGGCTGATAATTATAATGATGATGATGATGTTTTCGAACCGAAGATTAGTATAAAAATCTTAAAACATGAGCAACAAATGAATAAGTAAGTAATAGCTATTTGATAAAACGCCATTATCTGTCAGCGGGCGGATTTAAATAGTTTTCGTTTGGTATTCAAATGAGCCCCACTGTGTCCAGTTTCAATTAGGGTTGCGCATATAAACTCCTCGATGTTTAGGGACATTTCTCATTGGTGTATTTTTACCACTTTCCCGTCACCGCCTCTCTAACCAGAAGACAGCATCTACTGATTGGTCTTAAAAAGACCCTTAATCATAAAATCAATAAAACCAAGAGAGCTAAAATTTTATAAAAAAAAAAACTTAAGTTACGTCCTAATAATTTGACTTAATATAATACGGGGCATTCGCAAAGGTAACTTTAGAGACGGTATAGAAAAATTGGAATGTAAAATTATTTTTTTGTGTTTTCAGTCACAAAATGAAAGATATGAGGAGTACCTAACGTTTATGTAGATATAAAATGTCTTTTTCTAATATTAGTTAAAAATCGTTAGGTGGCAACCCTAATTTCAGGTGGATAGAAAGTTAGTCCGTTTGGGATCCGCTATTATAAGACAGGTGCGGTTAACCTAAATTTAACCGAATGAGTCGGAACAATATTGAAACTGATCCTCAATAGGTATTCTAAAGTACTCAACGTTTTTCTGCTACGAAAGTAAACCTGTAGACACTGACAAGCGCAAGACTGCGAACTACCGCCAACTTGTCAGGAGATTCACCAGACTTTGTCTAGTGTTTGTATTATTTACAGTAATTAATAGCAGTACGTGACTCCGTTTGAGGAAAGGAAACTCTTAAGCACTTAAACTTTGGCACAATCTTGCTGTGAAATATAACGCCCTGGGGGAAAATTATGAGGCGATTTGTTGTGTCTCATCTAAAAATTAAAAAGACAGCCAAAAAGAAATCAAAAGTACGCCAATTTTGGTGTCTTAACTAAAATTGTGGTGTGTTTGTAAAGAAGCGCAGTTAGACCGAGATTTGAGACACATGCAATAGTCTACCAATAAATATCGCGGGCCATATAGTGTCGTTGGAGGATGCCTGACAAAAAAAAAACATTTCATATTTCGCAATTCAATGTAGCATTAATCTGATTAAAATTCATAAAATGTGTTCGGATAGATGTACGAATGGTATTGAGCAAAGGTAAACATGTTTGCTATATTAAAGCAAATAAATTTTATACTTATTTTTAAATCTGCCAGAAAGTGCTGAATATAAGAGAAATATTTTATATTGCATTACATTCCATTTTCCGGTGCATCAGGTGACATTCCGTTCAAACTTTCTATCTGATAAAGGGAATATGTTTTCCAATACTTTGCTTCGGATTCGTGGAAAGGCCATTAAGCATAATATAAATCTTGTAAAGTGCACTTCGAAATGGGAATCGGTATGTATTTTCATACCTTTTATGGGTAAGAACTTTATTCTGGTTTTGCTGTGAGATACTACTAAAGTTTAAATAAATCGTAGGTATCTATAAAAACGGCTCAACAGATTTTTATCAAACATAGCTACGAAAACTTGGAATAAAGTTATGACACTTTTTTTTTCAACCTATTTCATCCCACCACTGCTGGGCAAAGGTCTCCCCCAACACGTTCCATTTTTTGTTTATTATTTTTTCCTTTCCACAAAAAGTTTGGGAGCTACACGATACCACAGACAGACACGTGAGAAACATCACCCTTTAAACACTGCGACTTTTAGCAGCGATGCAAACGCGATACAGTCGCGATGCTGCATCGATGCAGTCGCAAAATGTCAACCTTTACACACCGCGCTACTTTTAGCATCGATGCAGTCGCGATGCTGCATCGCGTTTCCAATACGCGCGTTAGTATCGATGCTAAAAGTCGCACTGTGTCCTTTACTTTACGTTTTAAACAAATAGCACCCCTCTCTTTTTTGTGTCGGGGGCTAAAACAGTTGGACGGACTGTAGTAAGAGTACCTATCAGGTTCTATAGCTTTATAGTAGAGTCTTGTCAATAATATACGTTTTTTCAATGAAGTTAATACGACAGAATAGGTACCTACCTGTAACAAAAAAAAAACTATTAACATATTGAAAAGCATGAGAAAATAGGACGAAGTGAGTACACTAAAGCATTTTAATAATAACGTAGTATATTATTCCTCCCGTGATTAACCATATAAATAATTGTTCAAAACGGCGTCATTTCCGCTGCAATAAGAAGAAACATAAACAATAATAATAAGTCTTGCTAAATGATGGCAGCCATATTTCACGGGTCTCATATGGCACGCAAAAACACTCGGCTAATTTTCAGACGGAAGTAGCAATAGATAAGAGAGTAAATTGCTTCCAATTCCGGTCACGTTTAAAATTTAAAACGATGGGAAGTATGTGTTAGGATGTTATATTTAAACTTGTATCTAGTAGCAAAGTAACAATAAAATAGGATAGATTAGATCCATTTTTTATATTAATGTGCTTTTAAGTGTCAATTTTGGTGTGGATATGTGAGGTAAACGTTGGTCAATGATGATTTCATTATTCATAATACATCATGATATTTCTGTGTCAACGCGGAAGCGGACGTTTAACTACAAGGATTTAATAAACAGATTCAAATTCATAAAAAAGGGTAAAGTCATGTAGAATAAAAACATGTTCAAACAAACGCTGTCGGCGTTTGCTGAAAGCTGACTTTTTCCCATTTTATCTGAGATGGCACCGCAGGCTTGTACCTATTCCTAGGGTGGGTTAAGTGTAAGGTAAAATTAGTTCGGTGCATCCCACCCCTAGACTCATACAAAATTCATTATCATCCGTCAACTTCGAATACAGTCCTCATTTCTGCCTTCAAAAGCCCATCACGTGACCAAACGTTCTACGCCGGAAATTAAGCAAAAGAAAACGTTTTTAATTTCCTCTGCACGTTAAAAAGATCGTAGTCTAAAATGTTCTTTGACCTTTATTTAACTGCGATAAAGCAAGAGAAATCTTTTACGAACAGATATTGAACTTTTAATATACTAGCTTTTAAAAAACGACTTGCTTTGGTAAATATCATAGAGGTTAAAATAAACGGCTGCTAAGTAATTATGTAAACCTACGATTCATTTTAGACGCGTCCTTCCAAAGTAGGTAGGCTAAGCCGTATCTGCGATTTACTTAGGATTGCAATTCGATAAGTACATATTAGCAAAGGATACAAATTAATTGGATTTTTATTGACTTTGGGAGTCCTAAAAATAATCTGGATATGACGAACCCCTCCAGTTTAATCTACATAGCTTTTTAGGCGCCTTGCAGACAGCGGGGCGGGCCGGTCAATTTCTCCACGAACGATAGCGCAAAAGAAATCCTATACTACCAACGCACATGAAGGGCAAAAAGATCGCGCCACTAGTGCCTGTCGGGAACTGGCGGCGTACTAGCGGGCAGTCGCGGCATCGCGGGCATTGACGACGGGCAGACGCGGTCTTTATCACTTCGCTGTCCAAAAGCACTGTCGCCTTGTCCGTCTGCAAAGCGCTTTAGAGGCGGCAGAGAGGAGGCAGGCAGACCCTATGAAAAGCCATCGTGCCTTTGCCACACCGTCGGTTAAATTACAGCATTTATCATTCATAACTGCCTTTTATCTCTAGAGGTCTTCACATAAATTTTAGCAAATCGATTCGTAAACGCAGATTCGATTTATAAGGGACAGAATAGCACCCTTAAATGGGTATAATAAGTAATAGCCAACAGGTTATCTTTCGACGGAAGGTTGTAGAAGGTAAAATTGAATTTATTTCATGATACCGTCGTGTCTACATCGAAAAACCTCCAAGCTTTTGGTGCAGGGATAAGGTAATTTTTGTAGCTATAACATATTAAGCAAAAAACTACTCTTAACAATTAACTAAATGTTATTTATGAGCTCAAATAGAAAAAGAAAAATAATTACATACTACTCTATGAAATATTAAATGTAAATTCATGAGATTTTCCCTAAAACTTTTGGTTTCGTTTAACAGTAAAGGAAGAAGGTTATGTTAAAATTTAAAATGCCGAAATTAATATTCGGATTTAAGGGAAAATGGTAACACGACGAAAAATTTCAGGATGCACTATTAGACGTATACCCTTAGTACCCATCATCACCATTATGAATGTGTTATTTACTATGTAAGCATGTTTGAGGTTCATTAAACAGTTATCTGCAGGAAGAGCTAACTTTTTTTAAATATAAAAAGAAACTAAGAAAATTCTCAACTAGTCTACTTTCAATGGAGTCATTTTACTTGTTTATTGTGTGAAAAAACACTGGTGGGTGGGCAGAAGTCACGATATAAACATCATGACCTTGGCCTTTAGTAATAAAAATTTAATTCGCGGCTGACTTTTTTCTCAGACAATGGCTTGGAACGGACCTCGATATATCATGAGCCACTTGATCCTTACAATAACTTCATTTTCTTAATATTATCAGAGTATTTACGAATAAAGGTAGGTAACACATTTTTGTCCGAAAGTATGTGCCTTTTCATGTGTCTGAAAATCTTAACAGACGCCTTCCTTACTACAAAATACGCGGTGCCAGCGAACTTCATTTCACCCTCAGCCCCTTTAGCCTCAGCTCTGTTTTATAGTTATTATACTATTCAGGGCCAAGACAAATCTAAAAAGAGACAAGACAAAAGTAAAAATAATGATAAACAGTCTACCCGTTCTGGAGTTCTCAGTTGAATTGCTAACACGACTTTCTTTTATGTACGTAAAGACTAGCGGTCCCAGCGAACTTCCTTTCGCCCCGGCCTCGTTTTATAGTAATTATTCTATTTAGGGCGGCGACAATTCCAACAAAGTAAAAATCATGAAAATCGGTCCACCCGTTCCCGAGTTATAAGTGGTGTAATTAACACGATTTTAATTTATCATTGCTGATTTCTATGTATTGATAAAGAAGAAGAAGAAAATAAGATAGATACAGATATCCTCGCCATTCTTTGGAAATCGAAAGGGCTCTGAAAACTCTCGAACCACAGCTATGTAGTCGTAGTAAACTCTAAAACAAATTATTCACTGCAGATGTGCTTTTGTTTTGTAACAGAACCCGGAACACAAACCCGTGTTGAGAGTTTCAACTGTTTTCTCTAGTTAAAATTGAACAACGAAGCAATTAGTAAATTAAAACAACATTACTCTGCACAAAACGCTGCGGAACTCCAAAAACTAACGACCAATCGCGAGGTTGGCACATGCGGCATTTTGGCATCGAATCAAAAATACTTAAGCTCATCATAAAAATCTTATTACGCACTTCATTCAGATTTAGGTATCTCGGTACTGCGTCTGGAGTCAGCCGAGATTAGGTATACTTCAAAGACTTAGGGAATGGTGGATAGCCACAACAATTCAATGGTGTCAACCGACCGTTCTTTTATATTCTGTTATAAAAGAACTCATAAACAAGCTAGTTTGACGACGAACATAAAATGCATGTTAGGATTTGGGTAAAGTCGAGGATATTTATAAAAGTTTATTACATGTACTTTAACATCGTAAAAACAAAACAGGGATTATATCCTTGCAAGCACATGTTGACAGCTTTACTTTTTTGATGTTTCAATGAGCGCTTACATCCGAAAAATAATTGAATGAATAGCTTGATAGCTAACACCCTTAGTCCACAACTGCATTCGCATGCGGAGTGAGACATTTGAATGCGGCATGTGACATTGTCATATGCTTAGTCTCGCTCTAACATAGCCAGATGCGATTGTTGCATCCTTGTCGGTATCGTTCCAGCGCTGCAGCATGCGAATACGTTGGTGTACTAACGGCGTTAATGACGGACGCTGGGTCTGTGATGTTTTGAGGGACAGTTGTCAATTTTGCATCCATTCATTAATCTTTGAATGGCACGGACGAGTAGCAAATAATACGGAAGAATAGCAAAATATTTAATTAAATCGCAGGAAAATTAAATAATTTTATCACTTGTAAATACTTATGTAATGTAACCTACTAATTGATAAAATGGCGGAAGTACTAATCGCCAACCGGTAGTTAGACTCGCTGACAATCAGCACTCGTCAGCGCTACAAACTGATAAATAAGCACCTTTTTCGGGTGTATATGTCGCAGGCAAATCGTATAATTCCGCAGTTTACATATGGCGTCGTCAGTTTATAAACGCTCGCGAATTTGCAAAATGACGAAGGCAAAATGTATAATGCCGAGTCATTATATATAATGCCACAACATTTAATCTACAACCGAAACGCATTATACATAATGCCGAGAAAATGTAGAATTTAGTTATTTTTCGCACCACGGGTGTCGCTATTGAGCATTAAAGAAAAATGGCGTCAAATAGTGAATTCATATGTGAAAATGTGATTGAAAAACAGTCGAAATACGACGAGTATGATTGATGTTATGCGTTGTAATAATCATTTCATACAAAAATTTTTAGAATACTCAATCGGGAACGATAATAAATCCATGGAACAATGGCAAAAAAATTGAGGTTATCTGGCACCTCAAGAACGCTAAGGTGTCCATGGAATCTTAGACCCGCAGGACACCTGCACAGTTTTATAAATTATTTCTGAAAAATATGATGTAATTAATAAGTATTAGTGATGTGGACTATGTTATTCTAAAAAAGGATTGCCCTAACAGTGTAACAGTCATTGCCATTTTTATTTAAAAATATATGTCACAAAACTGATTTACTTCCATAGTAATAATTAGTTTTTGAAATTTCTTCTTATTACTTTAATAAGTCCTATTTGTCCCACAAAACTGTGTGTTATCATGGTCGACCTAAATCGGTATGAACTAACCAACCGACGTCGAAAATATGACAATTGAACAGTTAGCATTTTGACCTCTGGATTTTGAAAATCCGCGAGCGTTTATAAACTGACGACGCCATATGTAAACGGCGGAATTATACGATTTGACTGCGACATATACACCAAAGTCTCTATAGCTTTTCCTGTATGGTATTTTTGTGCCATCGAAGCCACAGTAAGGCGATGTATGGGGGGTCCGTGACATAATAACAGTATTATTCGCATCGGCAGACTGGTTTCATAGTATAAAGGAAATTGGAATACGGTTTAATATAATAGAGGTAAATAAATGGGAATATTGGCTTTTGCCAAAATGACCTATCACTTCCTTTATATCAAAAAGTTATTTGAGGGTTGAACAGAGCTTATACACATTTCTCTACACTTATATCAGTGACTGTTTATAAAACTCTACTTGCCTGTTGAATTGTAATCACATAACGACAGAATTGTTTCTTTTACTTTGTGTAGTTTGAGATAAACGAGGAAAGTTAATGAAAACATTGTGAATATTTTGTAAACGTTTAGGTGGACGAATGTGTCATTTGATATGTCATTTGTAGAGGCCCTGGGGCGTTTTGCTTTAATCCGTACAAGTATCAGGCAGTTTGATAACCACTCAACTAGTTGAGTCGCCAAATTGGCATTGCGATTAAGTCTGTCTATCTGCGACTTAAGAAAAATTAAAAGTATTTATATTTCACACACTCGTGTAGGCTATCCCTGGCTAATCTGCTGAGTGGATAACACTAAATCGCAATACGAATTTGCCAATTCGTATAAAATCAGAGCTGCTGAACTGTCAAAACAACATCGCAATACAAATAAATAAATAAATATGCACCCTGGCCAGTATGACTCATAGACCTTTTAAACAGCTTGCCGAGTCGAAACGGCTCTTTTAAGTAAAGAACGATAACGTTTTCACAATTGTATTTGCATTAGTTCTCCGATTTGCAACGATCAGCTGTGAAGAGTCGTAACAGTTTGATAGAAGTTGCTCGAGAGCTAAACTGGGTTAAATTGACTCAGATGATCAGGTGATAACAGAAACTATCAACACCTCATGAAATGTATCTGCAACTGGCTACTATCGATTAGTGTTTACTACCTGCGGCCACACTCTTAAGCACAAGAAATGTAAAAAAAAAAACACTATTTTGAAAGTCTAAGTGTATGATTTTCAGTTGCATCAAATATCTTTTTTACCTACAGCTATATTGAAATTAATTTTAAACTTCATTAAAAAATTCTTTTCGGCTAAAAAATACACGAAAACACGAATTTTGTCCTAGTGTTTATGAGCGCCACCTGGTTGTTCGACAGATAATACTGTGTCGAAACTTGCACCACAGATTTCATTTTGGAATACAGCTACTTTAATTTGTCGTTGCTAGGAATGTGAGGATTAGCAATTCTCATATTAACATTTGACTATTCATTCAGTTGGCCGGGTCAGCGTTTCCGCATTGCAGAGGAGGAAAATATCTAGGGGAAACATCAGCACGCCAGAAAGCTTTCTATGAAAAAACTATATTCATAGTACGCTATTCAAAGATGTCGGTCCACTTTTGCTCAGACTCGGACGCTTGACAGAAAAATAATAGTAAAGACAAGATTCTTTATGAGCTAAGACTATAGGTACATCTCAATAATTCATGAGTTCAAGAAACGTATGTTCATACCTAAAGAATTTGAAACTTTTATAGTCACTTGGTTCTGAAGTTTAAACGAACACTACTAATTTATAGTACTGTATGTTCAATTATATTAGAATAGACATAATAAGACTACCGTGTACATGCATAATTTATGAGATTTCAATATTTCAGCTGTTGCAAGTTTTGTGATGCACCCCCCATTTCAGACCTCCATGACACTGCACAAAAATTCTGTAAAGAAAATGATGATGATGATCTCAGGTAAGTCTTGCGGATTATTATCGATCATTGTTGACTGATCATTCATCATTATCATCAACCCTGTGACCCCGCTAGTAGCCTACAGCTGAACCCTAGCTCTACAGCTCAGCCCTAGCAACTAAATCGTGAAAAATTCAAGAATCTCGTTGCGAATAAATATGTGTATGGAAACCACGTCCAAAACATAACAATTGTATTTTGCGACCCTGAACAATAACATAATTCAAAAACATAATTCACGGTTTGTTTTCCCAACCACAGCCGAAAAGGCAATGCAATTTAACAGAACTACTCGTAAGATGAAACGAAACCTTTTTTCAGTGCTCCTGAAATTGCATGTCGGGTGGCGAGTACAAATCCAATAACACACTGCAGTGGCCGGCCGCCGTGCACTGTTTTACTCGTATTTCTAGTGATGCGCTTTCGTTTTTTGGACAGTCAAAAAGTGTGAAGATAGAGTTTTTTTTTATATCACTGCCAAGCAATAAAATCAATAAAAAAATAACTAAAGCTGACTTCAAAAACAATTAGCAAACATTTTTAGTAACTATCCAAAATTCGTTCGGTTAGTGTGCCTCAAACAATGAAGAACTCCAAAGCCTTGTAACTTTTTAAATAAATATTTTTGCTGCTTTTGAATCAAAATAGCGAAGTGATGATGTGTGGCACTTTGATATATTTGATAGTAAACGGCAGCCAAATCGGTCCATCAGAACTTACGACGTTGAACACAAAGAGATTCAGATCATGCGTTTAGGCAACCACGCCGATATTACGTTATCTGTTTAGCATTGAACGGTGACACACACACGATACAATCTCTTGAACTGATCATGCACAAAATACGAGTCTTTCTACTACACGAATTTAGGTTCTACATCAATGCAAAGTACAAAAGAATTCTTACAAATGACAGCAAATATCAATATGAATATATGAATAGTTAATTTCAACGCTAATAATTATACCCTCGATATCGAACAATTAACATCACGCAATAAAAATCTATTTAAAATGTAATTCTGGATGTGTCTAGAAAATGACCAGAAAATGTTGTGACATTTTTATTACTTAACTTAATCGCTGTCCTATTGCAATCGTAATGACATTATGAATATATTTTGAAAGCTCCGAAATAACCACAGTGGTAACCACAAAAAGGATTTGACGGCGCAAGCGAAGAAAAATCCTGAAGCGTGATATATGAATACAACTTACGTTATTATATTATTACTGGACGTAAAAATGAAAAAAAAAGATTGGAGTCGTATGATTGTTGACGAAAAGCCGTGCTGAGGCATTTCGTGAATCAAATACGCAATTACGTTGCTCAGACACTTATCACAGTACGCTCGCCGCACTTTTTCTGGCCACGCTACACACAGATTGCAATGGCATCGCTTTCGTTGCAGGTTACATAATAATCATCCTTCTGACACAGAATATATAATAGTACTCTTCTGACGAGCAGAAAAATGAAACAGACTACACTAGAGGCAATGAACGATACTGGAGGCGTGTCCAATTATTTTTATTCACAAATGCAGGTGTGTGCAGCGCTCCTACAAAGCGCTTTGTTGCAGTTTTCAATGTTTTCGTTGGGATAAACTAGCTGAAAACAAAACTTCTCTAGTTAGTTACACTCCAGATGTAAGGAACTTTGAGCTAGTTTTTTTTTTCATATGTCTAGCTCACTTGTTTGTAATGCAGGTAATAATGTATGCAACTAAACGACGTAGGATCTCTATTGCTAGCCAAATAATTAAACCTTCTAGCTAAAAGTGACTGGCCTTTCAGACTTTGTTAATTTCATAAAAAAATAAAAATAAATAAAAGACTAATAATCTTCTATTTAAGGAGAAATAAATAAGAGTCGGTGCATTATTTTGTTAAAGCTTGACATCATAGATTAAGTACTGTGTGGTTAAATATATTTTTTTACGTTAAATTTTACGGTAAAATAAAAATAGTTCACATCACTACTGTCCATTAAGAATGCCTGCCATGCTCACGAGTCAATAGGCACAACCACCGTTTCCTGCCGCGAAGCCTTCGAGAATTTCCTTTGAGTTACATTCAACGCTATCAAGGAACTTTTCACTTTACCGATTCGGCAACTCATGGGAATCTTTTGGGTAGAGAATCACTTAAAAGATAGATAAAGTTTTAATCAGAAGGAGTTCGATTACTGTTGATGGGATATTGGGGTAACTGAATGCGGATAAGGAAAATAATGATACCATAGATAACATCTTTTTTTTAATTGTTCGACTACGGGAATGTCGAGCTCGCGGAGCTAGCGGTTTACTTCCGCGAACACAACAGTGTGTTCATTTTGGGGCTTTTATTGATTTATGTATTAGTAAACAGTTTGAGATTATTGACAACGTATGTGAAGTTGTTGAATGATTTGATAGAAGACTCTTTGGATGTAATTTCAGAGAGATTAAAAGGGTTAATGTTATGATCGTTGCAGATATTGATGTGATTATGGCGCTTAGAGGTAAAACGAGGACATGAAGTGAGTGGGGTGCTTTGGTAGGATACCTCCTCGTGGTGCATCCTGGGCAACGGACGTGTGCACTGCAGTGCGCGCGGACGGCCGAATTCCTGCCATGCGCGGCGTGGCCTGCCCATAGGCGCCTGAGGCGTGTCGTGGGCCCGCCGGGCGACCCGTTTACCTCCATGGAGGGGGACCGGGGACTGCCGGGGCATTTGCCCGGGTCGCGTGGAGATAACCACAATAATAAACCTTGGGCGGCGTCTCTCCCGAAGGGACGAGAGGCAGGGTCTGCGGTTGGCTCCTGCGTGGTGGAGGGCTATAGTAGTGGCCCCGATAGGATTTTCCAGGTTTACCTTATCAAACAAGGCCGCGTGTTATTGCCGTGCGCGGGATGCCCGAACGACTGGGAAAAAGAGATCCTGGGCGTTGAGCCTGAGGCAGACCACCCAGGCAACACATTCCTTTGGCTCCGATTTCTGGTCAACACGGGCGGTTCCGGCTTAGCCGAGTCGGGATCAATCGGCTGGAGGGGACCGGCTTAACCGTCCTCTCAATGGCTAGCGGGGGGTGTGGGGGACAGGGCAGGCGGCGGGCTCGGTGTTTTTTGCAAGTTTGGTCGACTTTGCGATAACCTTGCCCCAACCGTCGCGTCAAAGATCCTGCACTTTCGTATAGGCGTTTACCCCGCTATGTCTGGTGGGCAGCTCTGGGCCGCATTGTGCGGCTCCCCTTATGCGGGCTCCAAGGAGGGTGGAGACCCCACCGGATGAATATAATTTTCCTCTTTATAAGACAATGGATACTTTCAACACTCCAAATCGACCAACCCCCGGGCGCGAGGCGTCCACAACAATTGCCGACCCAGCAGAACCACTGCTGGCTGTGACTGCGGCTAAACATGTAGATACCAGTTTGACATGCTCTGAAACTGGACCGGATAGGACAATAGTAAAAGATGCGCAGTTGTCGGGTGCAGAGGAAGTGAATATTGAGTGCGTAGGAAATAACCGCACCTACGACACCGAACCTCAGCCCTTGATACTCGTCAGCGGCTTAAAAGAGACGATCGTGCAAGAAGCACGCCTAACAAGAAGTGCGGTGGCCAAAGCAAGAAGCAATCTAGATGTGAGCAATTCTGGCTCCCGCAATCTTCAGGCTATTAGACTTGACAGAGATGAAGGAGCGTCAGACTCTTCAGTGACCACAATGGTTAGTGTATCAGAGCGCTCCCAAGTACCAGGACAGAAATTCTGGAGAAACAAGAGAAGAAAGGACGATAACGCTTCAGACGCAGACTCAGACGAGTCTTGTAGGTCTGCGAAAATACTCAAAGCCCAGGTCACCCGAAAATCAAGAGGCAGACCTGCCATTACGAGTGATTTCAAGGAGCAAATCCTAAAGAAGAAAGAATTCCTCAAGGAACAGCGTGAAGAACTCCAGCAAGAGGCTGAGAGAGATATCGCTTCAAAGACGGCCGAAGCCAAAAACATCAGGGCGAGCACGAAAACACTAATAGCAGCTACCATAAAAGAGCAGACAACTGATAAAGTGACAGCGATGGCACTTATGGAGCAGGTAAAAGCCGGCCTTGAACTTGTAACGACCGTCAAAAATAAATCGGGTCGTCTAAGTGGTAAGATGCAGAGCGCCCTTATTATGGCACATGATATGGTACGAGAAGCCGAGGAGGCATTGGTCTCTCGAACTACGACTGATGAGGTGCGTGACCTGCGGGCTGAAAACGAACGCTTAAGGGCGGAAATGGCAGATTTACGAAGAGAGATGGCAGAACTCAAAGCCTGTATCAATTCCACCACCACTGAGGCAGTGCCAGGGTGCTCCGAGGAACAGGTTCAGCCTGAGTCATTAACCTTGAAGCGAAAGGGCAAGACTCCGTCAAAAATGTCCCAGAAAGACAAGGTGGGGGTTCAACGTCCAGTCATGGAACCAGTAGAACAGTCGAAAGAACCTAGTGCCAAAGAGACGGATAAGGTACCATATAAAACGATAACTACAATGAACGCCACACAAGAAGGCCCTAATACAAAGCGGAAGCGGAAAGGAAGAAAAGCGAAGAGCAATGCGGCCATGCCTGCACCAAGCAGTACAATAATCGCGACTACTGGTAATATAGCTCCCGGAGCTGCAAGGCCTTTGCCACCCCCACCATCATCTACAAATGAGGAATGGACCACCGTGGCCAAGCGTGGCAAAACAAATGGGGCGGCAAGACAAGCGCACTCAAAACCGAAGTCAGAAGCGGAACGGCGACCAAAGCCGAAAACTAAGGTGCCCAGGTCTACCGCAGTTGTCCTTACGCTGCAAGCACGGGCCATGGATCGTGGAATAACCTATGCAACAGCTATCGCTGAAGCGAAACAACGAGTTGATATTGCGGAGTTGGGCATCGATGGCGTTCGATTCAAAAGGGCTGTCACGGGTGCCACGATTATTGAAGTTCCGGGTACAACCAGCGACGAAAAAGCTAACCTTTTGGCCAACAAGCTTAAACAGGTTTTCCATGAAGGTGACATCAAAGTGACGAGGCCGACCAAGTGCTCTGAGCTTCGGATATCTGGCTTGGATGACTCAGTCACAACCGAGGAGATAGCGACGGCGGTGGCTGGTATGGGTGGCTGCCCAGTCGATCAAGTTCGCGCTGGAATGCCGAGGCGCGACCACACAGGCCTCTTTGCTGCATGGGTCAAATGCCCTGTTACTGCAGCCAAGAAGATTGTTGAAGGACGCCTTCGAATCGGCTGTGGTGGTGGCAAAAGTTAGCTTGCTCCCTAACAGAGAGCTGAGGTGCTTCCGTTGTCTAGAAGCGGGCCATGTTCAGGCTGTTTGCCCGTCAGAAGTAGACAGAAGCCGACAATGTTATAGATGCGGACAGGTCGGTCATATTGCGGCCGCTTGCTTTAACGAACCGCATTGTACTCTATGCGCTTCCGGTGGGAATTCTGCGGATCACCGCGTAGGAACTAGAGCCTGCAAGGCTCCACATACCAGTATTGGAAGAAGAGCGGCGGCAAGAGCTACAAGCCAACTGAAGCCATCCAACCCCTCGCAGGGGTCCGAGGAGGTTGAAATTGCGGGCGTCTAAGATGGCCAATAATTTTTTAATGGCGAATATCAACCACTGTGCTAGGGCTCAAGATCTGCTATACCAGACCATAGCACAACTGAAGACGCAAATATGCATAGTGTCGGAACCGTACGTGGTTCTCGAAAGAGACAACTGGGCAGGAGACCTCGATGGAATGGTTGCCGTCATCACCAACACAACAGCAAACGCTGCACCCTTCGGTTGTGTGAGACGTGGCCGTGGTTGCGTAGCAGTGCTGATCGATGACGTGGTAGTGATTGGAGTATACTTCTCACCAAACAGATCAATCGCTCAGTGTGAAGTTTTCCAGGCTGAGCTGGGCACTCTTCTAAGGGGGTGGAATCGTCCCTGTAATTTCATAGTAGCCGGGGACCTCAACGCAAAGTCGTTAGCATGGGGATCTCGAACTACTGATCCACGAGGGGAATTAGTTGAGGACTGGCTGCTTGCCAACGGACTTGTAATAGTTAACAGGGGAACAGTTGAGACATGTGTGCGGATGCAGGGTGGTTCCGTAGTGGATATCACATTCGCCAGTCCCGCCCTGGCAAACCGTGTCCTGAGCTGGGAAGTGCTGCAGGGAGTTGAGACTCTATCGGACCACAGATATGTGTGCTTCGAAATCTCCTCCCCTCAAGCTATCCCGCGAAGCACAGATGAACCGCCTAGTGAGATAGGTCCGAGGTGGGCCATAAAACGACTTGACCGGGAAACGGCAATAGTGGCTTCTCTAATTGAAAGCTGGTCACCCCGTCCGGAGCACGTTGAACCGGAAGCGGAGGTTAACTGGTTCCGAGAGTCCATGTCGCACATATGCGATTCAGCAATGCCCAGGATAAGGGCTCCACCACCACGAACAGCTGTGTACTGGTGGACTCCGGAACTGGCCCGACTCCGCGAGCAGTGCGTTGTAGCGAGACGTCGGTACTCAAGACATCGGAGGCGCCGAAATCGTGACGAGAGCCAAGACGCCCCACTATACGCCATATATCAAGACGCTAAGAAGGTGCTAAGGGGGGCTATAGGGGAAGCCAAGAATGCGGCTTGGGAAGAATTAATTGCCACCTTGGAGCAGGATCCATGGGGACGGCCCTATAAGCTTGTCATGAGCAAGCTGCGTCCATGGGCACCGCCATTAACTGCGACAATGGATCTCAGTCTGCTACATAGAGTGCTAGACGCTCTATTCCCTGCTCCGCTGGATATAATGCTGCCTGAGACCTTTTCTGAATACGGGATTGATAGCGCGGAACCCCCGGAAGTGACAGAGGGAGAACTGGGAGCAGCTATTCTACGACTCCAAACTAAGAAAACAGCGCCCGGACCAGATGGGGTGCCAGGTCGAATGTGGGTTCTAGCACTAAAAAACGGAATGGAACCTCGTTTTCGAGACCTATTAACGATGTGTCTTAAAGAGGGTCACTTTCCGGACAGGTGGAAATTAGGTAAACTCGTTTTACTAAAAAAAAGCGGCCGACCAGTGGACTCGCCATCGGCGTACAGGCCAATAGTTTTGCTGGACGAAGGCGCAAAATTGCTTGAGAGAATTATCGCTGGACGCCTCAACAGGCACCTCGCAGAGACCGGTCCAGATTTGGCCGATAACCAATATGGCTTCCGCCGAAATAGGTCTACCATCGACGCGATCGAAAGGGTCAAGGCTCTCGCTCAAGAGGAGGTGACGCATCGGGGAGTGGTCGTGGCGGTGTCCCTGGACATTGCCAACGCGTTTAATTCACTCCCCCATGCCTGGATAAAGGAAGCGCTGAAATACCATAGGATGCCTCTCTATCTCCAGCGGATTGTGGCCAGCTACCTGACTGATCGTGAGATAATATTCCCAACTGCAGACGGATGGGGTAGAAAGCCTGTTTCATGCGGTGTTCCACAGGGTTCGGTCCTCGGGCCACTCCTGTGGAACATCGGCTATGACTGGGCCATTCGGGGGGCGATGCCCCGTGGAGTAAACGTTGTCTGCTACGCAGACGACACCCTCATCATGGCAAGGGGAACAGACTACAGGCAAGCGGCATTATTAGCAACATCTGCAATTGCGCAGGCCGTAGATCGCATACAGCGTCTCGGCTTAAAAGTCGCTCTCAACAAATCTGAGGCTTTGTGCTTTCACGGGCCTCGGAAAGCGCCGCCAGTGGGGTCACAGATTGTTGTGGGTGGCGTCTCCATCGGTGTCGGGTCCACCATGAAGTACCTGGGATTGGTTCTTGACAGCCGATGGAACTTCAAAGCCCACTTTACATATCTGGCCCCAAAATTGAAGAAAGTGACTGGGGCACTTAGTCGTCTTATGCCCAACATAGGCGGACCGCATGCTGGATGCCGACGCCTTTTTGCAGGAGTTGTCCGTTCCATTGCCTTATACGGAGCCCCTGTTTGGATCGCAGCATTAGGGCGAAATAATATTCCTGCACTGAGACGGCCACAGCGCGCTCTTGCGATCCGGATATCGCGGGCATATTGTACAGTCTCTGGAGAGGCGGCATGCGCGCTAGCCGGAACTGCCCCGTGGGAGCTTGAAGCTTGGATCTTGGCTGAAGTGTATCACCACGTTGCCTCCGCAAGGAGCACTGGCACCTTCCCGGAAAAAGAGGAGATAGAAAGATGGCGCAAAGAGGCTAGAGATATTATGATGGATGAGTGGTCCGAACGGCTTCAAGAACCGAGCGCTGGCCACCAAACCGTTGCCGCTTTGCAACCGGTCCTAAACGACTGGGTGGATAGACGCAGGGGTTCTCTCTCGTACCGAATGACACAGATGCTAACCGGGCATGGTTGTTTCGGCAAGTATTTGTGCAAGATCGGTAGGGAGAGGACTGCTGAATGTCACCACTGCGGCTCGGCAGAGGATACAGCGCTGCACACACTAGAAGTGTGTCCGGCCTGGTCAAGAGAAAGAGCAACTCTAGTTGCACACATCGGAGCAGACCTTTCACTGCCAGTGGTGATTGGAACTATCGTCCGTGATGAAGACTTGTGGGGACACTTTAGAACGTTCTGCGAAGAGGTTCTAAACCAAAAAGAAGCAGCGGAGCGGGAACGCGAGAACAATCCTCTGGCTGATCCCATGCGCCGCAAAAGAGTCGGACGGAGACGTCGAGCTTTTGCTCGTCAACTCCACACTAGTACCTAGTCTTAGAGTTAGTGATAAGGCACCAGCGGGCAGGTCCTATACACCTACAAGCTGGTGCCCGATGTAAATATACAAGAGAGAGATTATATTTTATTCATTTATTATTTATACACATGAGCACCTATTGTGCCATAAATAAAATCAAATTAGAAGAAAGGTCACTTTTATAGACCTTTAAGGTGGTGACGCATGGCCCGAGGCGAGTTCGTTAAGAGAACAACACTGTGTGCGGGAGATGATTGGGGAAGGCCTCGCTACACCAGTTCCCCCACACACAGAGAGACGGCACGGTGGTTATTTTAGTGGGTAGGCCTCTCCCTCTGGAGAGGAGAGCCCCACATAACCCTCTACCTGGCCATATGGAGGGTATGCAACTCAATGCATTTTTTCCACCTTAAAAAAAAAAAAAAAAAAAAAAAAAAAAAAAAAAAAAAAAAGGACATGAAGTGAGTAGATGCTCCCAGGTTTGGACGGAAGAATTGTCACATGGACATTTGTCCGTAGCTACGATGTGGTAGCGATTCAGGTACTCAGAATAACATCTTAACAATTGACATGCAGTTCTCTAAAAAAGATAGTTTTTTTTTTATGTATGGTATGAACTAACAAATGGTAATGATTCAATAGAGGCAATCGCTTAGACGTAATCAATATATTTGTTAGGCCTAAGATAATTTAAACTTAAATACACAAAACAAAAATAAATAAACTCAAAACCTAAGTAAGTACTTATTCAAAAAACAAAAGAGTTACCTTGATTCAATGCGAAGAGGAAAATATTTGGATTTCTATTAGCTTTTTTCGAAAATACGTATTTTTAACGACAAAAGTCTCCCAACTTTTCAGAAAGCCTCGTCACAAAATCCTGCTAATAAATATGTCGACTTTACTGGTCAGCGCAAGAAAACTAGATCCCTTGTCCGGAAAATATAAAATGGGGAACAAAAACGTACCGTTGTGTGTGATGCGGACGGACCCCAACGCTTAAATATAATGGCGCATAACATCACAATTTTTGGAAGCATAAGGACATAAATACATGGCCGGTTAAACCGCAGGATAGTGCTTTGGGAACAACATGTAAACAGTGCTTTATTTAAAAATGTAAACAGCGACCCACTTTTTGCTAAGAATATGCGTTATTTTTCTTTTTTTTTTGGCGTCTTTACCCAAAGTCCAGTTAGGAAAATAAGGTTAAAGTATTGCGATGTTGCTAAGCAGCTCGGCTTTAGACCAGATTAGCAAATTCGAATAATAAAAATAATAAACTCGGACAGCACTACGAGAGTAATTTAAACAGAAATACTTTTATTTTCCTCAGTTGCATCGCAATGCCAATTTGGCGACTGAACTAGCTGAGTGGGAATTGAACTGCCTGGAAATTGAAAGGATTAAGACTAGATCGCAATACGCCCATAGGAAGTCTAAAACCGTTTTCCGTTTTTTTTTCGATTATCCATTTTTTTTTACAAGATAACATGCCTAGCGTTTATCATTCCCACGAAATTGACGTTTTGTATAACCTCTCATGTATTTTTACCATTAAAAAAACTAATTTAAAGGTCAACCTAGTCAGCTAAAGCATTTTATTTGTACTGAACATTGACAATTTTAGTCGGATATTGTGGTTACCCTCGGTAAAACATCTATGTGGGCTTTGTTGCGGTTAACCTCAGTAACGTAGTAACGTAGTAACTACTGGGGAAAAGGTCAAGTAAGCTTACATTATCCTCGTCTTTGCCATAAATGGCTTTCCATCAATTATTCGAAACAGAACGTAATCCAATTACAATAAAAGACGCTTTCTTTCACCTCACGATCGATTAAATATCCCTTTTACAAACTAGGAACGTAAAACGGAAGGGTTATTACCTAAATCCATGAAAATTGCCTTTTATAAGTCGTCATAAGCTCCGAAATAAGTTCATACTAACTTTAGGCCGCTAAAAGTAATACGTTTGACAGCGCGCTTCTTTTATTTTATAAATTTATTAATCTGTGTAACACACCTACAATTATATAAACTAATACATTAGTTTCGCTACCAGACAATAGATGGCGCTTTTCATTATTAGCTCGCGGTGACTAAGTTTTTGTACAATAGCATAAGTGATCAAGCATTTCGTTTCGCCCGTTGTCAACAGATGGCGTTGGCCATAATTAGCTCGCGCTGAATATGTTTTTGTATCGTAGCATAAGTACTCTACTGACTTTATGCTTAATTGAGAAGTACTCCAACCATGTATTCCAATCCATTCCTTGGGTTTCTAGAAGAGCACCTTATTGGTTTTTACCATCTTGGGCGTCTAGTCTCTCCAATACTGTAGTGGATACTTTGGGTTCCTAGAAGAGCACCTTTTTGGTTTTTACCATCTTGGGCGTCTAGTAATCCCATATTTTTTTAGTCTGTAAGGCACTGAGCTCGAACCTGTTACAAAATACAAAATACAAATACAAATACAAAATTCTTTATTGCTTCATTTTAGTTTTACAGATAACATGGGTTTGGTTCTCCCTTTTGAGTTTGAAAAACTCGTGGCAGGGAGTGCCGCTCTTTCGTAACTAAAGGTACATAACACATGATGAACTATTTTAAAAAAACATATTGAAGCCTAAACAATCTTGGATACAAAATAACAGTGTTTATAAGAATATAGAACAATTTGTGATAAAATAACACTATTAAGCTTTCCTTTCAAGTTACAAACAGAAGCGTAAGAATGCCAAGTCACACATTCCAAAGACTACGCTGTAAATTACATTCCACATTATTCAACATTAAATTAAATTTGCCTCAAGTAGTAACCAAAGAAAAGTGAATTTATTATCTCCATATTATACAGTGTACTACCTACTAACTCCCGCAACCACTATGCACAGTATACAGTCATCAGCAAATCAGGTTACCCACTTTTGTTAAAGACTAGTCCTTGTTACAACTGCAAAAGGTGTGTGTGTGTTTGTGTGTGTGTGTGTGTGTGTGTGTGTGTGTGTGTTGTGTGTGTGTGTGTGTGTGTGTGTGTGTGTGTGTGTGTGTGTGTGTGTGTGTGTGTGTGTGTGTGTGTTTATGAGTGTACCTATACGCCCTACGGAACAGATTCCTTGGGATCGGTCGATAACAGTGGAGTCCGCGTACAGGTACTGCCTCAAGTAAGGCTCATACTTAAGAAGGTTTCTGTGTCATCATAAGTGAGGGATCTTAGCCATGCAGTTACTAGTTCCTTACACTTATGGTAAGTTTCAGGATAGATATTTAAATTTCTATTCAATTTGTTGTAGATATGTGATGATTTGAAAGTGTATTGATTGCTTGCGTATACGGTCTTTCTCCTATGTATTGGGGCAACAATATCTTTCCTTCTTTTATTTTGTGTTAATGGATCATACTCTAATGATTTATGCTTCAAGAGAATAAGATGTAACAGGTATGACTTCCGAACAGTCAAGATATTAGTCATGGCGTATAGATCTGACGTTGAGAACCTCCGCTTTTTAAAGTACATAGTCTTCAGCAACGCCCTCTGAGCGCGCTCAGCGTCAATGAATCTGTCCTTTGAGGCTCCTCCCCAGATTGGAACACAGTATGCTATGATTGGGTGAACTAATGCTGTATATATTTTGTCAAGTAGTTCTTTATTTGCCACGTGTCTCAAGTTTTTAAAAATCCAAATAAGTTTCCTAATGCGGTTTGTTATGAGGTCCACTTGACAATGCCAGGAGAGCCTCTGATCAATCATAATACCTAAATACTTAGTAGATTCTAGTTTCTTAATCGTAGGGCAAGTGCAAGTGTTGTGTGAGTGTTCACTACATACGTGTATTTTTAGATCGTAGTTTGTGTTTGGCTGTGAGCTGTTATAGATTGAGAAGCATATAAAGTTGGTTTTTTCCGGGTTTAGAGTGAGCAAGTTTAGTCGAAGCCATTGTGCAACTTTGGAAATACCCAATTCAGCCACAGTTTTGAGGGCATCCCAAGAGGGAGCATGGAATACTATAGCCGTGTCGTCAGCGTATGATATAATACGAGCGTTTTTAAGGTTGATTTTAAGTAGGTCGTTTAGGTAGATTAAAAACAAAGTAGGCCCTAGGACAGATCCTTGGGGGACGCCGTAGTTACTACTAGCCTCTTCACTAAGATATGTACCCAGTTTGACCCTCTGTCTTCTATCTGTGAGATATTCCTTAAAAAGTTGTAAGGGTAAGCCTCTGACGCCAATGTTCTCCAGTTTATGCACAAGAATGGGAGCAGAGACGGTGTCAAAAGCTTTTTTCAAGTCTATAAAAACCGCAAGGCATTTTTCTCCTTTGTCCAAAATGTCTACTATGGTAGTAGTTAATTCTAAGATAGCATCTTGCGTAGATTTGCCTGACCTAAACCCGTATTGAGAATTAGATAGTATATTATGTTTATTAATATACGAAACTAGTCTTTTGTTTATAAGTTTTTCTATTATTTTAGATACCGAACATAAAACAGAAATTGGTCTGTAGTTATTGACATCGTCTCTGCCTCCACACTTGTGCACTGGCGTAACTATTGATTGCTTTAAACATTGGGGAAAAGCTCCCTTATTAATACATAAGTTAGCTAAATGGGTGATGAGTGGAACTATCTCGTTGGAAGCAAGCTTAAGAAATTTGGCAGGAACATTGTCCCAACCTGGAGCACTATCATTCTTAAGATCCATAAGGATGTTAAAAACTTCAGTCTCATCTGTCTCAAGAAGCGCCATAGAGCTTAAGTGAGTGACACTAGAATATGTCTCCAAAGGCGTTGTTGGGGTCAAAACACTTAGCATATGGGATCTTGCCAGTCTTTCTCCAACACTAGCGAAAAAGTAATTTACAGTGTTTATAGATTCCTGGGGCGTGGATTTGGTGCTCAGCAGTGGGCTATTGTCTGTTTTTGCTGATTTTAAATATGATATAGTTTTAATGTTTTTCCAAAGAGTTTTAGGGTTGTTGAGAGAGTCCTGTAATAGCTTACGTTCGTAGTCACGCTTTAGTTTCTTCGTTAGGTTATTGACAAAGTTACGGTACCTCTTATATGTAATATTGAGCACCTCATTAAAAGGTTCAGAACGAAGCCTTTTTTGTAGATTATTTCTATTACTGATGCAACGCAAGATACCTTGTGTCATCCAGGGCTTAAGCACTCGTTTTTTCTTTGCTATATGAGGTTCAGAAGTAGCGTCTTTGACCGATTCCACTAGAGTGTTAAAAAGTTTCTGCGCAGCTAAGTCTGGATCACTGCATGTAAGTATGTCACTTGTGTCTTTACCTCTAAAATTATCAATTGCTTTATTCATATCTAGTTGCGGTTTACTAGCACGTGGTTTATTTTTATTTTGGTTAGATAGTTGCAGAAAAATCATGCAGTGGTCTGTAATAGATGTGTTTAAAACTGCAACCTTTGCTTTGACTTTATTTTTGTCTAACCTAAGCATCATGTGGTCAAGACACCTACTTTCCCTGGTGGGGAAATTATGACCCATTTCGATGCTGTGAGTACTTAACATGTGGAGGTAATTCAGCCTGCTCTTACGATCAGTAGTATTTTCAGCATCTTTATATATAGTGTTGATATTGATGTCCCCGACCAGGATGACACACTTGTCTGGTTTTATACGGCTTAAGTGTAGATCCAGGGAAGTAACAAAATTATCTACGTTAATAACAGATGGGGAACGGTACAGAGCCAATATGATACAGCTAGGTAATTCTAGTTGAAGACAAGTTACATCAATTAAAGCAATCTCATTAGTACGGACTGTAATGTTGTCTTTAACGTAGGCTATGACACCATCATTTTTATTAAAATGTCGCGTTGTGTAGTGATGTGTATAAGAATCAAGTATCGGTATCGGTTTGTCATCATTGGTGAAACACTCGGTTAGAATGATTATATCGGGGTCAATATTTATATGCGCTAAGGAAAGAAGTAAGTCGTTAGAGTGGCAGTATATGCTACGTATGTTTTGCGATACGAGAGTGAGGTCTCCATGTTTAATATTTATTCTTTGTGCTAAGTTGTTAGCGTCACATAAAAAGGACTGCGAGTTTTCACTATAGTCAATGTCGTTTAGGGTGTTTAATAAATCACTCATAAAACGATACGATAAAATTGGTTAGATCAGTTTTATCTATGAGGCAATGTATGTTATAGATCCTTATTAAGAGTTTATCATAGTGATATGTTTGGAAGTTGTTTATGCTAGTAAGCTGAGGTATTGTGCGAAGATAGTGGCGTGTTGTGTGTTTTGAAGTACTATATATGGAGTTTTTGTGCAAATGTTTGTTCAAAAAGGTACGTGATTTGAGTTTTACATCGATATGGCAGTGAAAAGTAAGGCTAAAATTAACATCAACATAGGAGCAAACATCAACAGTATGCATATGACGTGTGGAAAGTAAAAGCGTACTTACAGTTTTATAACCTATAAATATTAGGTATGCGGGCGAAACAATCCTACAAAAAAACAAACAAAGAATACACCGAGATAATAGTCACGCTTGATCGAATAAAAATTTCACTTGGGCTTCGGATTTTATTGTAATAATAGGGGAAGTTTCACTTTGCCGCACATATACTCTTCCGTAGGCCGTCCAGCAGAATTTGTATTTATTTGACTTTATTAGCTCGCGAGCCAAAAAATGAAGTCGGGCTCCTTTGGCCGTCAGCTGCTCCGAGACGAATATAGGAGTATCCTGAGGTAGTCCCAAGTGATTGGCTTGCAGCCTGCCCTTGGTGGTGGTGTTAAACAGTTTACTGTGTTTGATTATTTCGGTTTTCACAAGTGTTGACGTTGTTTCTACTACAATAGGGGTGTTCGTTGCGTTTTTTCCACGAACCCTGTAAACGTCCTTTATGTCAGATCTATTTAGGCGTCCTCCAATGGAGGCAGATAAGGACATGGTGATAGCGATCAGGTCTTCTTTGGTTTCTCCCGCTTTCTTTGGCACGTTCTTTATCTCAAAGTTCGCCTTGCGGGCTTCTCTTTGCAGGTTTTCTACTTTCTCCTCCAATAGAACGATGCACTTGGCGTCCTCCTTAACTTTATTTTCTAGCAGCTGGATTTGTTTAGTCATTTCCTCGTTTTGCGCGGTGAGTAACTGTATGGAGCTTTCAATGTTCTGGTTACTCTCTTTGATTTCATTAAGAGCTGGAGCAAGGTATTGCAAGTCTTTCCGTTGCGCCTCAAACATATCTTTAATCATGGCTTTTATCTCTTCTTTAAAGCTATTGAAGTCACACGATGATACATTACGTGATCGCTCAACTACGTAGTTAGGCGGTGTTGTCAGCGATGCATCGTAGTCAGTGTCACAGACCGACATATCTGTATTATCCGTGGCATTTATCATGGCGATTTGTTAATGAAGATAGCGAGTAAGATAAAACAGCTGATGCGTCGCCTTGCTACGTACGCGTAGGTAGTATTCCGTAGTCGCTTCTTGTTTTTGGGGCAGGCTCGTTATCAAATCTCGTAGCCCGCCAACTAGTTTCGTAGCAAATACGTCACAGCAGCGTCGTAGCACTGGGGAGATCACGAAGCCATGGTGCGACAGAGACAGAGATATCGGATGAACTTTGATATGCACACAGAATTGCACTTTCTTGCAGTTACAATATTAGTTATTTTTCTACGTCGCACTTTTTAATATCGGGAGAATAACCGGCGACACGTCTGTCTGCAACGCGATCTCGGGCGAAAGAGGACTCGGGCGACCTGTTCGCTGCTCGGTCCGCACCCTATTTTTGTACCTCAAGACTGTGGAATAAACTCCTATCTTCGCACTTCGGACTTTTACTGACGGTGACGTCACGTCGTGCCCTTTCGCCCGTACTTCGAGCAACATCGACTACATCTGTAAGTTTACTTAAAGCGCTCTAAAAGCGATCATACAGGACTGTTGCTCTACATAAGCGGGGCGGCTTATTACCTGCGGCCGTAACTACAAACCCGATCCGAACCACATTGCCACCACACAACCACACCACACATACAGCGAGTGGCCTGTAATAGGAGCAAAAAAAATTATCAATGCTTCTACAGAGTATACTTAGTTACCTTGATAGGGTCATAGTGCTCCAAAATGCTTTAAATCAGAGATATGGCACTCCAAAGTTATAACTCCTAATCAATGTATATCAAAATCGCTAACTCGTTCTAGTAAATGACAATGTCAAGTTAGATGACTGGATACATTTGTTTGCAATACATTGGTGGTTCGATTTATTTTGTTAGGAAATATCAATAAATTTATTTTTCATTTTAGTAAATGAAAACCATTAAGAATTGATTACTGGTTACTTAAATTAGAGATTAGAGGCCACACCCTGTATAATGTTTATTTAATTTTTGTAACACAAGTAAGAAAATTCCTCACCACGAAACCAGACAATTGGTGTGTTGTCTGGCGCATATTTATTTATTATTATTATTTATTAATTTGACCGTGCCCGGCTTTGCAGATTAATACCCGCCAGCTTAAACGCACAGCAACTCTTGCTGTAGCCATTCCAAACATGGATTGTAGTTGCATATCGATCGCTTTCTAGTTACATAGTAACACTGCGGAACGCAATTTGTCTGAGCCGGAACTAGTTACATAGACTACACTGAGTCGGCGACTTTTACCGTGCATCCAGTTTGGGATTCATTTAAACTTATCCTACCCTATAGCGCTTATTATACGATTTCACAAGTATGTGTAACTTTGACATCGCTGCTTTTGCCCGCGACTTCGTTCGCGTGGACTTCAGGTTCGTCCCGTCTAGTAGCGCAAAAAATGTGTTTTTTTACGACCTCACATTAGAAACCTCAAAAATTGTAGCCTATATGTTATTCTGATGTATAAGCTATATTGTGGTAAAGTTTCATTCAAATTCATTCAGTAGTTTTTACGTGAAAGAGTAAGAAACATCCATACATCCATACATCCATACTTACAAACTTTCGCCTTTATAATAGTAGTAGGATTAATATGTTAATCACAAGGAGTTTGAATATACCTAAAACAATGTATTTTTTATGAATAAGTTTCTAGCGCTGGCCTTGTCAGGACTCAAGCCTAGTTGTAAAAAAACCGGCCAAGTGCGAGTCGGACTCGCGCACCGAGGGTTCCGTACAAACCTGCAAGAAAAAATATATATTTTGTAATGTAACTAAAAATTTAAGGTTTTCGGAATTTTTCCTTTATGTGTGCTATAAAACGTTGCTTCATGCCAAATTTCAAGATTCTAGGTCGACTGGAAGTACCCTTTAGGTTTTGATTCCCTTGCGAGTACTTGCGAGTTTCAAAATATGCAGCTTAAATTGCTGTTTCTTTTGATTGCGTTGACATAGAAGTTTGATTTTGTTACAGCTTAAAGGTATTATAGACTTGAGTATTTGGTATGAATTTCAATTTAATACCTCTACGCGTTTATGAGGAAATGGGTAGTAAGTTTAAAATTATTAAAAAAATATATATTATGTGATGTAACTAAAAATTTATGGTTTTCGTAATTTTTCCTTTATCTATGCTATAAGACGTTGCTTCGTACCAAATTTCAAGATTCTGAGTTCACGGGAAGCACCCTGTAGGTTTTGATTCCCTTGCAAGTGTCGAAAATTTGCGGCATAAACGGCTGTATCTTTTGATTGCGTTGGCTTAGAAGTTTGATTTTTTCACAGCTTCAAGGGACAGTAGACCTGAGTAATTGATATAAATTTCAGCTTCATACCTCCACGCGTTCCTGAGAAAAGGGGTCTTGACAGACGGACGGACAGACAGACAACAAAGTGATCCTATAAGGGTTCCGTTTTTTCCTTTTGAGGTACGGAACCCTAAAAAGAAGTGAAAAGTACTTTAAAATGTTGCCGTACATCCTTGCCTTTATTTAGTTAAAAGAATTAACTGAAGACACATATGTTACTTCTGAAAAGTTACAACAACATAGAATGTCGCATAGGCTATTATACCTTGCTTTGCTATCGGAATGTACACATTTGTACCACATTCACTGCCCCGATCCCGACCTGTCAAATTCGCTCTATAAATCAGCCCGTTCTAGCCCGTTCATACATAAACATGTACGAACAACAGCACGTCAAGTTAAACACTGCGGTATCTTATACAGTTGTAATAAGAGCTACTTTGCAACAAAAGTGGGTAACCTGATGTGCTGCTAACTGTACATGGCAAGACGTAGTATGAACTTCCATTAAACCCTGAACCCTCGTTGCATAAAATAACTATACAACTAGAGGTCTATTTATGATGGAAATGTACACGGTGACTTGGTATCATGTGTGCACAAATCCAGCTGTAGGACTAATAGATTACCGGATAAACTATTGTTATTTGCTTGAATGTGGGGTAAATAAAATACGGCCCTGTCCTGTCAGTAATTGTTAGCCACAGGTTATGTTTTCATTGTAATTCGGCCACCCGAAGCCTTAATTTACATTAAATTAGCTGACCTAAGGGGTTGACATGAATGACGTAAATATTTTCACTACACCTGGCTTGACATATGTAATGAGAGTATTTTAGGACAACGGGGATTAAAAATAAGTGTAACCGTTTAAAAGTTTTCGCAAACCTTTTTGTAAGCGAAACGAGAAAATAATGTTACAAAACACAAACATTATAATTTAATAAAAAATAATTTGATAACTTATTGGATGCGCAATAAAGAGTTAAAATATTTATCTTATATTATAAGATCAGTTTTTTCGCGATTTGCTAATAAACCCTCACCGATATGTGTTTATCTTTTGTTCTTTTGTTTACGCGACCGCCGGCGGCCTTGCGATCCCTGTGCGTTTAATTAATTATTATTAGTGTTACTAGCTAAAAACAAGTTCCATCTATTTGTAAGAGCAAACAGAGCTTAACACAACATCGATATAACTTCGTATAAACAGTGCTGGAAGTTTGAAGCAAGATTTTTGACATTACGCGTAGACAATTTTAATATTCTGATTTCTCTGCATCGAATATCCTATTAATTTACGTTGCTGAATCTTTTATAAATCGTAAAAAATATTTGTAATTTTTAAGCTTGATTCAATCAATTTTTCTCAATCAATAAATAACACGAAAATACAAATTTTGAGCGCCACCTGGTGGTTTTACAGGAAACTTTGTCGAGACTTCCGCGCCAGGAAAGCTACCGTGTAACTTACTAAGATTAATGTAGCTAATTTAACAACATCAACTAAAGCAGCATCCAAGAGCTAACACTTGATACATAACAGTGAAAACTAATAAAGTTTGCAACGATTCAAGTTTCTGGTTACGAGATAAATCTATCAGGAATCCGAGACAGGAATGTCGCGAGGAAAAATAATGGATGGTGAGGGAAATGTGTTGTAAAATAGAAGAAGGGGTTGCGTAGAACCTGTATATTACACGAGTAAGAGAATTGTTAAAAATAACAATTCTGACACATTAATTTATACAGATGTTCTCACAAAAGTTTTAATGTCCAAATATCAATCACTCTTAAATGGTTCATATATGGACTAATACCCATGCAATTAAAGAGGTCGTTTGTTTTAATTTAATTTGTATGCAATTTAATTCAATTACCATAAGATTCAAAACGTATGTATGAATTAATTATGTCGAAATAAATGCATAATAATTAATTTATTTGATGAACTATTTTCAAGAGGCACCAAATATCATCAAGATAATAGTTCTAGCCGATTTCTACTACGGTGGCCAGTCACAACGACTAACCGACGGCACGGGATATATTATAGTGTACAAGTGTGTGCGCAAACACAAGTGCACTTTCTATTCCTTTCACTCTCATAGGCGGATAGGACAATAATCCTTAAAAGAAACAAACTTCTTGCGTCATTGTTCAGCGACTTATGACACTGACTGTACGTAAGATTTTCACGTAAGAATACGTCATGTCTGGGATTTAGACCGCTGAATTCAGGACTTCCAACGCCAAGTTGTCAGTCTTCAAAAATGCACGAACTTCTATCTGAAATTCACATTTTGTTCCTCGATCTATTACGTGACGTGTGCTTAAAAATAAAACCACGAAGAGCAAGTTGCGCTCGCTGTTCGAGGGTTCCGTACGAACTTAAATAACTTGGTTTAAAGAAATTATTTTAAATCTTCAGATTTGTCCTTTATGTATGTTATGTAGGATCATGTTTGTTATTTTATTTATTTAATTTATTTAAAAACTTTATTTCACAAATAAAAGTGTACAAAAGGTGGACTTAATGCTAAAAGCGTTCTCTCCCAGTCATACCTTTATGTCATGCAGAGAGATTGTGATGGGTGCAGGAGAGCGTTGTAATAGATATTAAAATTGCAACAAAATACTAAAGTTTAGAATAATAATATTTTATACCCTACCATAATATACATACTATAGGTTTATAAACTAAATATGCAGTTTATAATTTATATGCATAATTACCAAAAACATAAATAACTAAGAATATACATACATAAACATATTTTACATGTATCGCAATTATTGAATAATAAAGTTTCTTACCTTAATTCTCTGATCCTAGGCCGATGGGCAGTACTGAAAAGGTTTATATTACTATAAATCGCAAATATGTGTTGTTTTCGCAATCGAACATTTGATATACATTTTAGTTTTGTAGTATTTCCCTATGACACAGACGAGTTGTTTCCACAAGAGTTGTTTTTTCCCTTGGACACCCCAAAATACGAGAGGTATTAAATATCTAAGGTTACCACATAATTAATTCGCGGAAATAAGCTTAATAAGTTTCATTATCCGGGTCAACAGGGTATTAGGTAATTTACCACTTTTGGGGAACACCCTCATCTCTTTGATGGCTCGCATTAGCTACGAGGATATAATTACGTCACTTGATCTCGATGACGCCATTTCTCTAGGGACGATCTAATTTTAATATCGTCATTTGTTTTCAAGGAACGCCAAGAATTTGATTAGTGCTTTAAGTTTTATCATGAGCTTTATATTGTAGAGAAAGGTCTGGATGGTAAAAACATAAATTAATTTTTGATGTTAGCATTATTGTAATATAACTAATAGAATGAAATCATGAGCTAGCTGTTTAAATCAAATTTGGACTAAATAAATTGGTTTCAAACTGTATTTTTTTATATTAATCTACTATTCAATCTTAAGGTGATCTAATTTTCTTTTACAAGATTTCACTCAAACTTTACCGCCCGGAACAAGTAAAAATTTAAATATAGTGCAGCTAAGACCTAGTTTGTAAGACGTTATCAAGATTGGCAGATGTGTGCTTTAAAGTTTTAACTAAAAGGTCCAAATTCAAATGACAGTTAGCGCCTTTTATTCTAAGTATGAGAACAGAGGCTGTGTAGGAAAACTCTGTCGTCGTCTCTACGTTATTGTGGCCAGTTGAAGTTCTAACTTTACCCATTACTCGGAATACTGAGGTAACACAGCACAAATGGTGTAGCCAGTTCATCCTGTACAAAAGTTTGACTCAACTTATTAATTAAAAATAAAATTGTGGTCTTCCATTTCTAGGATTTAACTAGTAGCCGGTTTTTGGTTAATTAAGGAATCTTCTAAAACAGTATCGTGTTAACATCATGGTAACGATTTTTACTGCCACTGTAACTTTTGGGAAACCAAGATCTGCAAGTTAAGCTCAATATATCAATTAAAACTGGAACTGTTCAGCTACTGTTAACAAAAAACGAGTCTTTACTTTATAATCTAGTCAGTAGCAGAAGGCTGGCAGCCTAGTTTACAGGTGAATTAAGTCTGATCACTGCCAAAGTCAAGCCCGTACTGCATCGTATCGCATTAGTTTTGCATTGTATGATAAAGAGCTCGTACCTGGGACAAACAAATACTCGTAAAAGACGTCTTGTTAGGCTAGGTATCGATTGAAAAACGTAGTAGCTCTAGATCTACCCAAACTCGGCCGTAGCAACTGGCAAGATTTTTCACAAGACAGGCATGAGAGGCATGTTGTGATTTGGTGTCGGAGGCCAACACTCACTTTGGGTCGCTTAGTCACCATAGTAAGTAAGTAATAGTATGTTCTGTTAACGAGGTTCAAATGTAAAAAAAATATACACTAAAGGATGATCGGTGCTCCAGTTCTTGTCTTACCGTTTTATTTGGGCTACATGTATAGTGCGTAGGTTAAGCGACAAAACAAGCGATATGATTTTATCTCAACGCCACTCGGGGAACGAGAACCACCAATTTGGGCCAAAAGTTCGCCGCGATAACTACGGAACGGTTTAATTTGTTGTAACGGATATTTGAAGTTTGAGCGCAACTTTGTCGCGGAATAGCGAAATAGTGGCCGGAGAGAAACTGATACTTTTTAATGGATGCTGTTAATAAATTAACTCTGTTTTGAGGTTTATTCTTTTATGATAACCTTAAGCAAGATTTAGATAATGGATATGTGACGCAGGACGCTTTGTTTACTAGTCGATGTGAAGAAGAAGAAGACATGTTTATTCAGTATCACATAATTAACAAAATAGAGTACTGCATTATTAACTTAATTGTACTAAGGGCCGTTTTCATGATCGATAGTTAACTCAAATAGTTAAAAATCGTTACCAGCCAATGGTAACTACTTTTATTCATTACTTGAGATAACTATTGATCACGAAACCGGCCCTAAGCTACAACTGTACTTTTGCGTAGCAAGCAGAAAAAAAAATAATTTATATTTTATTTACAATTATTTAACTCGTCAAGTATATTGTGTAAACGAGACAAAATAAAAATTCCATTGTTATGCGACTCTCGGCATTCGTTTGATACCTGACTGATTAAATAAATTGGATACAACGAAAAAACCTGATAAGAAGCCTGATTTTGAAAACTAATTCAGTAGGTACCTAATTCATTTTGAAATCGACGGTTTGAAGACAGGAATTGAAATTAAGTTTAGTACCTCAAGGCATGTTCAAAACTTCATTAAATTGTTTTTGAAGACACCAAAAATCAAGTCTACAGGTAAGTGTTAAAACTTTATTATCCTGCGAAAGACTTTGGAACGCTGTAGACAATGGTTGAAGTTACGTTCCTAAGTTTCCATTCGGCCTGCCAAGTTGGTATCCAGTTAAGAAAATAAGTTGGTATTATTAAGGCATATCGTCCACTTGAGAAGACTAGATGAAAGAGTTACGGAATAATATAGACCTGCATGTTTATACGATCAATTAGATATACCTCTTTTGTTAGATATGATGAGAAGAGTATTCGCTACGGTTTAATACCATGAAAATGTTTTGCGTTAATTACTGTTACATGTATTAATAAAAATAAACATAGTTGTATAATGACGGCCCACTGTAAGGAACTTAGATAGCATTTCTACTTCTACAATAAATGCTCTAAAGCGTTCTTGAATTCTGAATAATAGGACAGTTTTCATAATGTTGGTAGTTTCTAGTGATTAATTATGATATGGCGATAAGGAAATTCGAAATAAGGATAAAAAAATATTTTTAATAAATAGATTGATTATTGAAACCTATTTTCTAGCTTCTATCTGACAATCAGTCATGTTAGTCATTGTTAGGTATATTTGTCTTCCTATTAGATACAATTAATGGCATAGGCTAGATTAGTTTGGGGCATCGAACCATAATAGATAATACATTGGTAATGGCAAGCCGTAAACAAGCTGATTAGTAGCATTAGGTACCAACATTACTATTGACAGTAATGGTAATTAGAATTACTAATTCTACCAAATGGAACAGAATACGGCAAAACTTTTCGGGTATTAGTGTAAATCATACGAGATCTTTAATAAGACAATCTCAATACAAGCGATAACTATTGTTATTATAACTTTTTAAGCTCTATAAAGATGTAAGCAAAAGTTAAACATCCCACCGCTGGGCAAAGGCCTCACCTCAAGTGTGAGATGGTATGAGCAATACTCCACCACGCGGGCTCAGTGGGGATTGGTGAAGGGATGTTTTAAGGTTAAGCAACCAACTTTGCTGTCAGATTTTATCAAGCCGCCAATGGCCTCTGACTAGTCTTTTGACGACTAATATTAATCGATATTAGCCGGGAAGGTTTCGCCTAACGTCTTAGTACGCTAAAATATAAGGTCAAATCGTTTTAAGTGATAATATTTTAACAGTGTCTTTATATACATCATAGAAACAGGACACTATCATTATTTTTTGGAAATCGAGATTTAGCATTTTTATTATTTTCCTCAACAAAGACAATATCACTATTTAAAACAGCATCCTAACGATTTAGGAAGTTTACTAAGTTATCGGCTTCGCCTCTCTCAATTCAATGCCTAAACCTTCTTTCTCTCTTATTTTAACCTTAATTAATCAAAAAATAATATCTGAAAAAAATAATTACCTTAGTCTTCAATTTTCTCAAAAACTAGCGGATAAAAACCTAAAGTGTTTTCTACAAAAAAATACTAATTTATTGTGCTGAATCGGTCCTTTAAATATTATCACTTAAAACAAGGTGACTTTAATAGCAAATGCTTTTACCATCCGTGACAAGATTAACCTAATAATCTTCGCTCGAAGCTTCCGTGTGAAAATGTTCAATGTATGTAGATGACATCATTTGTGGCAACTATCGCTAAGTAAATTTCCCAATGAAGCCTTTAATGTTGGCATTATGCAGTGTCATATCGTGTACCCCTGTTCACTCTGATAAGTATGAGTAAGTATGTTCATGTGATATTATCAAGTACTTGTAATAATTTAAGTGCACCAATTGATGTATAGAATATCTTGTAAAATATTTACATAAATGCTAAGTAAATTTAAAGCCTCAATAGGGAAATCTAGTTAATAGTTTAGTTCACAAAATCAACAAGAAAGCAAATTGTAGGTACTTATAATAGGCTAGTTGACTAAATTTTAAGAACTACTAATACCTTACCTTATTACATTTATTGATGAAATACCTTGATATTTTTAAAAATATTCAACATGACGTATATTTAATTATGATGTAAAAAAAATAATTTGAATGGGTCTAAAAAACGCTCGAACTGTCATGGCGTAACTAAATGACGTCACAGTGGAAGTTCGAAAGTCTTTTTGACGCAATTGTATGAGGAGCCTTCATCACATGCCTTGTGCGATGGCGGTCAGGGGGCGTATTGCGATCCAACTTAATCCGTTCAATTCCGAGGCAGATCAATTCTGACTTAGTGTATTCTAATAATGCTACAATGGTATGAATATTAAAATTTATATTGTTATATTATAGTAATATTATCAATATAATGCGAAATTGCAATAAGAATTGCTAATTTGACAGTACATCAGAGCGTTTGAACTGTCAAAACTGCATCGCAATACCCAGGTGACCAAATGTGCGTTTTATGATATCTAAAAACCATAAATAATCACTAGAAACTACCAACATTGTGATTAGTTTTTAGTGGTAACTAGCCTATTTTCTTGTTGCTCATAATTAAGACGAAGAATCATTTACTAATTGATTTACAAGAAAACAATATCTTATAAAATGAAAACGCTGAAAAGGTTTCAATAAAGCCCACACACGAGCTAACAAAACTTAATTGGAAAGCGAAGTGTAAGGTTGAACCACATTACAATATCACAAAATTCACGGTCGGTAGTTGCGTCGGAACGTTTTAGTGACAATGGGTGAGTAACTGCCTCGGTGGCGCAGCGGTGAGAGGGTCCAATTTAAAGCGACGGCTGCGCCAGAGGTCCCGGGTTCGATTCCCGGGTCGGGCCAAAAAAATATATACCTGGGTTTTTCTGTTTAGAAATTCTCAGGGTAGCCCGGAGTTTGGAAGTTGGCGGTGTTACACCCCCGTGCCTCGGAAAGCACGTAAAGCCGTTGGTCCTGCGCCTGATCTCTCTCCGGTCGTGTCAGATTGCTGTCCCATCGGACTATGAGAGTAAAAGGAATAGAGAGTGCACCTGTGTTTGCGCACACACTTGTGCACTATAATATGTCCCGCGCAGTCGGTTAGTCGTTGTGACTGGCCACTGAAGTCGAAATCGGCTAGGGGGACTATTATGGGGGCGAGGATTCACGAACGTAAATGCGGAACCAATGTTTGTATAAGTTGAAGCACTTAAACCAGATAAGTTTAGCTTCAGATAACACTGAAAGTTAAATTTATACATATTGTAAATTCCATATTGTGTTAAGCCTATCTTTATAAGGGTACCTAGCTGGTAAAGGCATACTCCAATAAGAAGCGTTCTCAAAGGCATATTTTGGCACGAATGGATTTTGAACCCACGACCTTTGGCGCACCGGGCCACTGCCATTTCCCTGAGCTATATCGCGCAGTCTAGCAGCTCATGGGAGAATTTTCGCTAGTAAATACGTCAATTGCTTGCCTATGATGATAATAATTACTTGATTTTTAGATAAGTATGAGCGAGTCCACCCAAAGAAAGTTGTGATAATTTGGAATGGCGTGTAGTAAATTCCATTCGCACAGCGTCGCAATAGGCAGTAAATTACTGATCACTGTACCTTGTGTATCAACACCTTCGTTTGCCGCCCTTATATCAATTCCATTTACACGTGAAGCCGCTACAGTGTTAGCGCCTTTGCTATGGAAATGAGATGGCGCAAGTTTGCGAGAATTCGATTCAAACGCGCCAGTTGAGTGGCGCCCAACGTGGGAGTACGCAGTGGGTCTAAATTTTTAACGGGTTTAAAAATAGACGTTGCTGATTCTAGAATATTTTAATACAACAACGATTTTCAGAGAAGTAAAAGGTAAAAGTTTGACTTGATGCCGCCAATTAAACAACGTTAGGTCATACAGAATGATAGTTATGTAACTACTTACCCGAGGAGCTGAAAAAACTTAAAAGAAAATTTATACTGTAGAGATAGTACTTCATCTGCTAAGGGCTAATCAAACGAATATAAGAATTGATTTTAACCAATAAAGCGCTTAAATTGATACTATCTAAAAAACATTAACAGCACCGTAGTGCCCCGCCAAGACGACTCGGTGAATAACCAATAATAAGATATAGTTGATTTTGGTTTTTATAGTTCTTAAATAGGTTCGATTCCTCGTCTGTCACAGAGTCATGGTTACTTTTTACAAGTGCAATTTATATATCAAAGATTGTTTTTGATATAACTGTAGATACCAATCTGTACTACATATGATTATAGAGTAAGTTATTTACTTATACTTCTTGATCTTTTTCTATTGCGGATAAACCGTCAGGCGTTGATGCCTTATGATAATGCTGCAATAAAAGTGCCTGTCTGATATAATTTGGACCATGACGACGCATGTCAGCAAACACGCGGCATTATGCTAATTCTAACGCATGTTTTAGCTTTTCATAAACGCATGTTTGTGTTATTCGAAAATGATATCTGCGAAACAGCGCAAGCATTTATAAAATAGCGCCATATTGTAAATGATAAATTTGATTTGTCATATTTGTAGACAACGTCGTTTGTATAAGTACTGTTAATGAAGTGTAGAACTTGAGTAGAAAATTATATCTATACTAATATTATAAAGCTGTTATTAATATTCTAAAGCTGAAGAGTTAGTTTGTTTGTTTGTTTGTTTGTTTGAACGCGCTAATCTCCAAAACTACTGGTTCGATTTGAATAATTCTTTTTGTGTTGGATAGTCCAGTTATTGAGGAAGGCTATAGGCTATATAACATCACGCTACGACCAATAGGAGCAAAGATATGGTGGTAAATGTGTAAAAAACGGGAGAATAAAGTCACTATTCCACGCGGACGAAGTCGCGGGCAAAAGCTAGTTACTTTAATAAAAAGGTATTCAAATATACCACAGAGTGCCTTTTATAGTGATGTGTGCCTTATTTTGCAAGAATAAAAAAAATAAAAAAACCATTGTAGTTTTTCCTCTAAAACAGCAAAAGAATGAAGCTCAATTGTAGCTGATTTATACATTTCAAAGTTACCCACAAGTTGTTGCGAGCGACCATTAGTTATGTAAGTACCTGTAACAAACAAAGGAGAATTTATTAGTAACTGCAGCGCTAAAATACAGCGCTTGTGCAACAGAAACCTGTATAAATGTCTTTGTGAGCGAAACTTGGCTTGAAATTTTAATGAAATATTCGCGGTCGGCCGGCACCGAGGCGTATTATAAAATGTTCAGCCAATCTAAGGGTCATACCAACCGTTGTTTTTTCAATTTATAATTGGTTTACTCTCGATTCTAGCTAGAACTAAGCCAAACGTAGCATAGAGTCGACGATTTTAGCGTACCTAAAATAGCATCTATAATTACTCTCAATTTGAAAATCGCTTACAATACAACATATACTTACATTTCATTTTATTTGTACTTTTTAAAATTCAGCAGATTAATAATAACTTATGATTTCGATGCCTAATAAATTTACCTTTAATTCTCGTAAACAAAAGAATGACAAAATAATGTGAGGGTTTAATATCTTTTTATGTGCACCCCTTTACATGGGGCCCTTAACATCGCGAAATTTGAACGTAGGGCCCTTAACATCGCGAAGTTGGGAAGTTCGAAATAGTTGTTTCGTCAGTCCAAGATTAGCGGAATTCATAATTAATTGGGCAACTTTTATCATAATCAGCCTTTAATAGACTTTGTTTTGGAAAGTCACAGTGTCTACCCATGCGTCTTATAGCGATTTCAATTCAGTTGCTCTGTAACTTGTTGTTTGTTTTGATGAATCATCTAACGAGAAAGTTAAGGGGAGCGAGGCTGATGCGAATTATTTCTCTTTTGGTAGTTGGATTATCTTTGGTAATACTCATAATATGTTCAGTTCTGTTTGATTTATTTTACAGATAGTAAAATAAATCAAACAGAACTGAACATATTTCTGAATAGACTGGATTGTGGATTGTGCCTAATAGTGAATGATATCCATGTTACAGTCAAAACTCATAACCAATCAAAAACATTTTTGACTGCAAAAATCGGAATCAAAAGTGAAATCAACACTGTCTATTAAATGAAGAGAATGATGAATCTGGAAACCGTATAACGTACTTAAGCCTATACTTATACGTAAAAGCTTGTGCTGAGCTCTCGGTGCGTGAGTGGTTTTTTAAGTCAAAATTGGTTTTGTCTGACCATGAGTTTTAACTGCAACATACTAAATACAAATATTAAGTAGTGTTACTATTATTAAAGATATCACAAATAAAATCGTCTTACTACGAACGGCAGCCTTATACTGAAAATGTTCCAGTCATTGTCTCCCCCAAAGCCCTTATTTGATTGATGACTCAACGCAAACATAAGAAAGCGACTCAAATTCCTATTTACTAAAGAATTCAGGAGTGCCGCCTTACAAACTGGTTGGGAGTGCATAATTCAAACGCAAACAGAAGATAGAATTCACGACGTTTCAATCCGCAGAGGTATTACATAACTTACACACGATTGTAATCCGTGTTTGGCATGGTCGAAATTATCGCTTCCAAGTGAAATGCTGCACAATCTTTGGTGCCCATCAGACTCTTAATCGCTACCACCTTTTTGCACTCATCCAAATTTTATTCTTATCATATCTGTATCTATTCTATAGGTATCTATCCGATTTTAAGTGAACGGATCGAACACATATCGGTTTTGGATAAGTGCGAGAACGTCCGTACATCGCAATAAGAAGGCAAAACGGAATCGAATTATAATCAGATTGTCAAAAAAAGTCATAATAAAAGCCTGTTACATTCCACTGGGATGTAACAGGCTGGGACTGAAGTATGAGGTGGTATGAGTTATACTCCACCAAGCGGGCTTAGTGCGGATTGGCGGAGGGGAGTTTCCAAGACAGCCGACGAACCTTACTATCAGTTTTTATCAAGTGAACTATACTTTCGGAATTGTCAGCCATCCAAACACGACTACTCCGTAAGTTATAGGATTTTAAGGCTGCTGTCACCTACCTTCTAACAAAGTTCAAGTGCAGTTTTCTTCCCAAAAATGACTTAACTGACAACTTTTTTTGACTGATTTGCTTAGAAATAAGCTATCTACATAAGATGTAAGCTCTGAATTTTTGATTCAATCTTTAAAATGCCTGTAATTTGCAATCATAGAAGCCAAATTGACGGTTTTTCTGGTGCACTTTTCTAGATCAGTTGTTGACATCAGCTATCGAAATAACATAAACTTGAAGGGAATTACGTTCGTCTACAAGGTGTAGACTCTGTTTTTTTTTTATTTATTGCTCTGGTTATTCCAAATGAAGTCAAAATTGAAACCATGTTTTGGCATAAAATACGCATCTAAAGGCAGGCGATTATGTCTGAGATACATTGCACTTATTGTGTGTTATTTGATAAAACAATGTTATAGAGGTTCCTATCTTTGACTTAGCATCTAAATTCTTGATTTTATCTTGTGCACTATATTCAAAATATCTTACTAAAGTAACCTATAAATTTGAGATTTGGAGCTGTCACGGACGTTCATCTTCGATCGAAATTTGACAGACAGCGCCGAGCGCTCGGAGGGGAAGGGTGTGTCGCTCGTTGACTTCGTTGCTACTCTTTTATTTCGTGTATGATACTAATTCCAAATTTGAAAATATCACGCTTTGCACAAATTTTATACGGCGACCAATTCGCTTTGAGGCTTTATGCAACAGGCATAAAGCCATAGTGCATTTGGATCGTCGATGGTCTCTAATTATAACAAAAAAGTATTCGTTCTTTTGTATCGATTAGTAGTTGTATTTAAATGATTAATCAATGTTATGTAAACTTGCATAGAAAGGAATCCTTATTAATACTATAAACAAGAAAGATTTATATGTATAGCGACTATTTCAAGAGGTTCATGAGTTATAACGAAGATCTTTTATCATATACAATCTGTATTTTCGAAACTTAATCAAACAAAATGTGCAGATACTATGACCAAAATTATAGACAAAAATAATAATAAGGTAAAACACCCAATCTTCGACCAGACACCATTGTCCGACATTAAAAAGTTAACAAAAGAAAATAACAGTAGTTTCTAATTTCTGAATGCATTTGAAGCATAAACAATGGATGAGGATTATCCAGATGTCATTGCGGATAACGTTTCATAAATTCGGCCATTTTTTACAAAATGGCGTAGTGACATGTATCGACCGCGGTCATATCTTTAACGAAATCCAGTTTTATTAGTGTCATCGCTAAGGAGGTGAGTAAGATTAATTGCCCATAACTTTTGACTGTTTTGCTTTATCAAAAATGTTAGTTATCTATACAATTAGGATATACATTCACAGCTTTTTTAAAATTCATTAAAAGTTTGAGGATATATTAAAATGCCAAAACACGCCTGTCGGAAATTGGAGATTTTTTTTTTGGTTTTTCCAATCTTCGACAAATGTCGAATCGTTTTTATTTTTTATTTTGTGCACTTTATTATGTTACTAAGCTAAGCTTGTTCAGCACTCTCAATTTATAGGTCTATTATTAAAAAATTCAAACTGCTTCCAATGATCGACAGCCGTGTCGATGATTGGATATCCTATACGTTCCAATGACCGACAGCCGTTGTGACGATGATTGGATATTCTATACGTTAGTTTACATGTTCCAGTAACCGACATTTTTTGCAGGTATGGCGCTTTAAAATTATTATATAAAAAGTAGCAGTCAGAAAATTACCACTGCTGCACAAAAGTTTGACCTAAACCAGAAACCCAGAATTAAATTACATGATAAGATTTCCGGTAAGACTCCAGTTGAATGTTCCATGGGCCCTAAAACCTATTTGTCAACAGCAAAACCAACCAACCTACGCATTATAGATAGTCCCATTCACGAAGGCGCGCCCCACTCTTTTTTTGATTGAGGAAGGCGCGGGGTGCGGGGGGTGACACGCGCGTCAGTTGCATGCCGGCCGTCATTCAAAAAATTAGACTCTTGACGAAAGTGGCTCTACTTAAATTATGTTTAAAATTTCAAGGAAAACCCAGTGTGTTGTACTAATAAATTAACCTGGTATAATGTACTGCCATTATTAAATTTACTTAAAGAATTATAATGGTAACTTAAATACCATAAACAATTTTAAATAAAAAAAGCCATGAGGTACTTATAATATTACCGGGATGTACTTTATCGGGGTAGGATATAAAACGTCTCGCTAAGACCTACGTGTACGAAGAAAAAACAATTCACGAGTATGTAGTCCCGGTGGACCGATAGTTCTCTTATAAAGAATCTTTTTAAATGTTATAAAATGTTCTTACGTATTTCGTTTAAAAAAATATATATTACTCGTCTAGTAGCTAACTATACCTACTTAAACTATATCTAAGTAGAGCATCTTTCCCTTTGAGTGTATTTTTTGTAGTGTGCTTGTCATTCGTAAGTCATTAGGATGTTCCAAATTCAATTCAAATGTTGGAAAAAGCTTGCACACATGTACTATAAACGATTTGGACGAGTGGTGGGGCGCGCCGTCGTGGATGGCACCATCTATACATGCCAACATGCTTTTGTTTGTTTATTTAGCTAATTAAAATGATGAAAAGACTGAATAAGACTTTTTTTTGGGAACCCTAAACGGATTAGGTCGATATTTGGATGACGATAAATACTTAGAACATGTTGATTAATAGATCACGATAATTGGAACATGTCGATTACTGGGTGTCGATGTATGGAATTTTGCAGTCGATAACTAGGCTAAAAAGTGCCTAAATCTATCTTGTTTTATTTCCTAAGTTATTAGTATTATACTTCTTTTTACTTTAAAACAATATTGAATGAACCCTAAAATTTTACCTAGTGCATTAAAAAAATTGTGTATTATCATAAAGAAACCAGATATATAAAAAATGCTCGAATCTCGACGTTAAAGTGTCGATAATTGGGTGTTTTATATTAGTAATATGTCTACAAAATAAAATTGTGGTATAATATGATGAGCAAACTGTTTCTATCACCAAACAGTTAAATGTCAATTTTAGACAAATACTGAATTAATAAGGCCAAGAATAGGCAATAGTACCAATTCTATTGCATATGTATGGGGTTGCAAATTATCACCTTATTTATATAAAATAAAGTAATATCAGTAACACTACTTTATAGTTCAACAACGCTAGACCGATTTTCATGATATTTACTTTGTTGAATTGGTATTTACCTCTTACCCCTTAAGTTATTATAAAACAGGGCTGGGGCGCGCCGAGGCTGGATATGAAGCAAAGTTTTCTGTGGTCGAAGTTTTTTTTTTCACAAAAAAGTCTAAAACTCTTCAAAGGACTACAATTTAGGCAAACCATTTCTTTTTGAAGTCAGTGCCATCGCATGGGCTCTCTCAAGTTCCATCTTAAGCGACATCTATCTGGGCATCGACTCCAAAAAGAAATGGTTTGCCTAAAATGGAGTCCTTTCAAGAGTTTATTTAAGACTTTTTAACGTGTTTTGTTTTTGAAGTCGGTTTTATTGAAATAGTATGGTGGTGAAGTGACCATTAACCCAACAAAATTGAAGACAAATAAGGGCTTTTGTTTTAAGTATTTGACTTTGAGTAGTAAACAAGTAAGTTTATAAATTTTCTTACATCATTCGTGCTTTGGATTTTGAATAAGAATAAACGGACGACAAAAGGTAAAAGGTCAGTTTTTCTTAATATAGACCGTATATAGGCATTATTTAGTTCCACAACCTTTGATACGCACTTGTACGTACATACCATTGGCCATTGGCGTCAATTCCATACTGTGTGGGACTTGTTCATGGCATTAATTCCATACGCTAGTAACAGTGTTTCAATGGTTTAAACCTAAATAAATAGAGCAATATTTTGCTTATATAACATTACTTTTCTTTCTACCACAATCTACAACCACAACCTAACTATAAACTTGTATAGTAAAACGCTTGTTTAAATAGAAGCGTTTCATGTGATGTGTATGTAGTTAATATGAACCTGTATTCAAATTGTACGCAAATGCCATGAAGTTCCATGGTTCTATTCAAGTCCATATTCATATAATATTTCATTATTGAAAAATGTATATGGACAAAATGATATAATACCGGTGTAAACCAAATAATTAAATAAAAATTATCTTGTTTATCATCTGTTATACATGAAATACTTGAAATCTTGATCGAAATTTTCTTAACTACATTTTCTGAATGTTAGCTATAATAACTTGTGACATATTTCATATATCAAAATACAAATCATATCAAAGAACAGCGTTACACTAAAAAACATTTATGTGTAAATAAATCCTCATAGCATCCAGCTGGTATGACACGTGGTAGATCAAGCCCAGAACCAATGGCATCATCCGCCAATAACCCTTAGTCCCCGTTTCTCGTGGAGTTTACATTCGTAAAAAAATACCTACTCTGAGACTGAGAAGTCACGATTTGGGTGAAGACATAAAGAGGCAGATAACCGGTACCAACCTGTACCGACTGACTAGTGATGTGCCAAGTCATCTATTTTTAATCTCGAAATATTGAGGAATTCGTTACAACAATCCAAATAAGGACCGACTGACACTAGAAAATTGTTTTAACTCGTCAAGTATGTGTGAACGAGACACAATAGAAATTCCATTATTATGCGACTCCCGGCAGTCGTTTGATACCTGACTGATTAAAACAAGATTCAAATCAAGACTTGAGTCGGAAAAGTCTCTATAAAGAATTTCAATTCCATGAAATAGCCAATACGGCACAACACTGGTTAGTCGTTGCAGGTCAGTGCGTGTTACCCGCCTCTATATGTCTTCACCCTTTGGATGCATTTCGTTTTTTCTATGCTGTAAGTTTTTTACGTTATTATAACTGTACGTTTGTGTTTAAATCTGTGAATTTAGTTATATACTTATCAAGAAAAATGTTCGCGAACGGAATTGACGCGAGCCCTGATTCCGAACACTGTATTCGTAATAGGTATTTCAAATACAAAAAAACTGGTATAACATTAATTTATCACATCGACTTTTTAAGACCATCATTTTCTGTGTTCATCATACGCATAGCCTACTACCTAGAGATAAAGTATCAAAATTGTTTAATTACAGTTAACATTTTTTTGTGTACCGGACATATAAAATCGCACACACACATTGATAAATTAGGTAAAATCTGAGAATCTCCAAACTGTCATATGGCTCTTAAACTTTCGCGTTGCATTGCAATTACTATTAGACATGACGGGTCTAAACGCGAATAAAAACTAATGAGTTGCTATTACTCACTGCTCGACATTTCGGCGGTATTGCAACTGCCGTGGTTACGAGTCAACTGACGTTTAGACCCGTCATGTCTAATAGTTACTCCGTAAGTTGTTTAATTTCAGTATCACTAACTACCTAAGCGCTGCCAACACTGCGCTACGAGCACCTCAATCAGATTGTATGATTGCAAAAACGCACTTAGCACCTTACGATCAAAATACTAAGACGTTATTAACGATTGCAATACTAAAGCGATCGAGTTACATAATAGCCCTGCGGGTGACAAATGAAGCTCTCACTGATTACCAAGCGGGATGAGTCTTATTTACCGTGTCTCAGATTAATTTAGCCCTGGATACATCTGGGTGAGCGCAACGTTAATTAATAGAAGGGTTTAATGAATGGTATCTGTTTGTAACTCGATATCCGTGTCATAATATTGGATCAAAGTAAACTGTAGGATTGAAGATCTAATAACATCTTGACAGCTAACTATAAACGCTTAATAATTATTTATAGACGTTTGAATTTAATATAAACGCAAAGTATCCGATTTCACAGGGGAGCGGGGGGAGGCGAGAGCGCGGTGCTTGAGGGGCGCGGGCGGGTCTATCTGAGTCATAGATCGCGGTCTACCTAGTGAAAAGTACGTACGAGTATCTAGAGTTGATAGATATATCTGTATCTAAACCATTTTTACGTTGATAATTTTTAGAACATATAAATTCAAACCTACCACATTGGAAATCAAAGGAATAAATTATATCTCCAATCATAAGCAGTTGCGAAATACGTGTCCTCAACTCTAAAATCATAACATCGAAGAGTTAGAGCAATCGCTGAGTGGAGTATCGGTAAAGTGCCAAGAACTCGAGAACGCGAGTCGGGAATCGAATTCAGTTTATCGAGTAAATGGGAGCGACCGAATACATCGTATCCCGGTCGATTCGCGGCGGAATATTGAGCAGTCAACTTGAAATTTGTTAAGGAGGCTACGAGCTCTATAGGTATGTAGTTTTCTGCTAGCTTATCATATCATCAATATGACTGCTTGCAAGTCTATCTTAATAAGTAAGGCTGTTTGCTATAAAAAGTTACAGAAATAAACTGAATCAGTTTAGCGAATTTTATAGTCAAACACCTATACGATCTTTACTTTTACTTTTAAAATCGCATACTTTAAATCATTAACCAGCTGTGGGAGTCACTACTTTGAATGTAAGAAAATAAAGATAAGCTGTGTCTAAACAAGTGCTGAAAGGATTAATTTGTTATTTGCACGCTTCACAAAGAGAAATACAAGGTAAAATATCCCCTAAGTTGTGAAATATCTTCTAAACAGCGAAGTCGTAACGGGAATCGTGAAGTTCCAGCCTTCATCTCCTAAGTGTAGTAAAGATCCAAACTCGTATCGAGCAGATTCGAATGCCGAAGTTTGCCTCTATAACGTAGACTACTCTTTGTCATAGATAGACTGTACTGTGATTCGAAAAATAACTGAAGATCAAAGTTATCACACAGCATGTCATTTTTGAAACCTAACTACAAGTACCACTAGTTTCTTGGTGTGCTATTTAGAAGAGAATTTTAGAAGAGAAATTTTATTAAATTGCATAAGCCACATTTTATGGTGTTAGTTTTACATTTAAAAATTCGTGTCTCCTTAATAACATATTACAACATACAAGAACTGTGACATCAGGCACTGAAATCTCCTACGTCAGAATAGCAGTCTCTAAGCGGCTTAACTGGCTAAATAAGTTGAGTTAAAATGTCAACTTGTATTTCTGTCACTGTCAATATCATTGACAAACTCATAGCAAAACCTCTTCCTGATGAAATCTTAAGTGAGCTGGCCCGGATTCGTGAAAATTAAGTTAACTTTGTAAGAACGGTAGAGCTAGCAAGACCCCCTCTATTTTACTTATTTGTCTATGCTTTACCCCTTACCCAATGCCCTATAAACCTGTGGAAATATTGTGCCTTCGTATTTCAGCGGGCCGAGTTCTGTAGTAACTTCTATCAGCACGATTTGAATAGGCACCGACACAAATAAGTTTCAATGTTTATATAGAAGAGTTTCAGTATTTTAAGAGAAATTTGGCAATAAAGAGTAACGTCGGAATTAATAGACCCCTAATTTAGATGCAATTCACAAAGGGTACTAAATCTATATGTATATAAGGTCAAATTGTTTTAAGTGATAATATTTTAACAGTGTCTTTATATACATCATAGAAACAGGACACCATCATTATTTTTTGGAAAATCGAGATTTACATTTTTCTTATTTTCACTAACAAAGACAATATCATTATTTAAAACAGCACCCTAACAATTTAAAAAAGATACTAAGTCATCGGCTTAGCATCTCTGAATTTAATGCCCAAACCTTCTTTTTCTCTAATCTTAACCTAAATTAATAAAAAAATATATTTGAAAAAAAAAATCCTTTTCTCAAAAACTAGCGGCTAAACCCCCAAAGTGTTTTCTACTAAAAATGGTTAAGTTAAAGGCGATATAACATAAAAATAATACCTTTTAAATATAATTCACAAGTCCTTTAGTAACAAAATTGGTTGTAACTTCATATCACATTTTAAAGTGTGTAACAAAACTGTTTGGCAAAAAATGGAAAATTCTGCATAGCAAAATTAAAACACAATGTCGGATTTAAAATTTAAAGTGCTTTAAAAAGCGGCAACGTTGTTTTAGAGATTACCGCAACTTTGTACGTAACATGAACAATAGAAATAGACCAGAAGTTATTTCTTCTAGCTTCAAAATCTTAATTAGCACATAGAAAGAAGAAGCGTTGTAGAAAAGTACAAGGAGACTTCATTAGACCTTAAAATAGTAATGCGATCGAACTATTATTATATTATACTTAACTAACAATGTACGCTTAGTACGCTTCCTTCTTATTTATTATACACCGTGCTTTTTTAACCGTCTTACAGCCGAAGGCCACTTAAAGTATCCAATAACTACATGTCATTCGTTAAATAAAACTTGGTTATTATTAAGATTTCAAAGCCTAAGACATTAAAGAAGATATCAGCACAATTTAGTACGAAACATCCTGTAACGAGCACTACGCGCGGGTCATTCACTCGGCTGTCTAGCACTACTTACCTTATTTTACGCGCGAATAGAAAGGGGCGAGGCGGTGGGCGTCACAAAGGATTGCGCTAGCGCATGATCGGTTAGAGATCCACGTGGACTGTCTTAGATTGGCTTCGGGGCGGAACGCGTGGAGGCGGCAAGGTCAAGGAATGCATTGTTGAAAATGTAAACATTATGAACAGGATGATACATTACGTAACATTACTATTAGATATTTTTTACACCAAAATTATGTGGAGTGTCATAAAAAAAATAACATGTCCTAGAGGTTTATTAAGATGGTTACATTACGTGGGCTTCGGGTGTAAGACGGTTAAAAGAGCACGGTGTATTATTATTTAAATATTATTATTATTTATTATCATTATATATTATTATTATTTATTATTATTATTTATTATTTAAATAAGAACGAAGCGTACTATTTATTATATGGTCCGCCAACGTGTATCGTATGGTAGACGATATTTTATACGTCCATGGTTGTAATAATGGTTTTCTATCAGACTTTGATACCTTTGAATATTATTAAAACTTAAATAAATATAGTCAACATTCCACTCTTGAATGAAATTGTATTGGGTAAAATAAAACTTATTTATTATTATTTCACAACTTTGAAAAACTTAAACGTCTGAAAGCGAATCTTCTGACCATATTTTACGTGCTATGCGGGGCGGAAGTAACAAGTTTTCGTCCATGTCTTTACTTATGCACCTCTTTCGCTCATACTTTCTTACTTCATGACAAAATTCAGTCTCAACTTATTCCCGAACACAAACTTTCTTCTAGTTTGTCGTTGAAGTATCAAAACTTGATTTTGAAGAGAATTTTTGCTGCCCATATCTTTAAAGTCTGTAAAACTTCCACAATTTTGATAAATCGTTTGACGTTGATTAATATGTAGTATTTTTTAGTGATTTGATTTAAAGACAAAAAGTATTTAAGTTTGTTTACATTACTAGCCTTATTTCGAACAAAACAGTTGTTTTGATATTGATTAGTACTCTATCATATTAATATTTTGCTGTTGCAAGTTCGGTTGCTCAAGTTGTTTGCAAATGCCTCCTCTATCCTGCCTGCCTCTATAAAAGGCTAGAGGAGGCCTTTTGTTTACATATAACAAATTCAACAGTCAACGACCCAAATGCTCGCTTAGAATCGCCTTTTTTCGGCTATCATAAAAAAAAACCTTTCATTCCTTGGCAATAAAATAATATTTGCCAAACATATAAAATACATTTGTTATTCGGATCAAAGACAATGGAATTGGTGACACATGACGGACCGGGCTTACATCGGACCCAACAAAGTATTCATGTATCGAAATGTACAAAGGAAACAATAACATTATTATATATCACTTCATTTATGACAACTATGTTAAGAAGAAAGGTGGGAAGGACAAAAATAATGTTACAGTTAGTTTTTATAACAGTTTCTATAAGAAACAGGGTAATCCAGTCTAAACTTAGGGATATTTTACTTACGGATGTTTAGCCGAGAAGTATGCACTTTTATCAAGGTAGCTACTTATCAAAGAAAGGATGACCAAAAACATACGAAATAGCGGACCCAGCGACCTTCGTTTCGCTCCTAACACCATACCGCCCCGGCCCCGTTCTTAAATTTCGTAATTTTCCGCGCAATATTCACTTTTTTATTTTCCTTAATAACCTTCCCCTGACAATAACGAACACAACAATAAAATAATTTGCGAAATCGGTCCAGCCGTTCACAAAGAGCCTATTTTTTTTTTACATCACGCTCGTTCTAGCTTCGGTGTTGTTTCTTTGAGGAATAAGCGCAATAGATAGCCAAAGTTTAACTACGAACTGAAGGCTTCACAGTAGGTAGTGAGTGCTGTAGCAATAAGTATAACAAAAGAACTTACAAAGATTATCGTAGGAGTCTCTTTCAGAATAGGCCCTTAGCTCAAAGGGTCTTCCGATAAAAGCGAAGCGGCAGTAGAGATGTTTATTTCGTTTCCCTCCTCCGGTGGCACCCGTGATTGCGTAGCGTGGGCAAGGATGGTCATAGTGTTGGTAAAATCAGTTGCATATAAATCTCCGACTTTTCTAAATATCTCAAATTATATAGAACTGTATGCTTTTAAGATTAGGTTGAGATTTTGTATCGGAATTTGAACTGATTAAAGTAGGATGATGCACTGCAAGATTAGTTAGTTGCTGTCAGTAAATATAGTTAGACGAATTTATTAAAAGAAATCTTGGCGTTTAACTGATACATACAAATTTTAACAATATAAATAGATTTAGGTGACACAAATACCTACTTCATTAATTATTTTAGGTACTAGGACCACGTTGTTAAATGAAAACTGCGTAGCAATGCGATTAATTAAGAAATGGAATACACAATGATGTGTCAACCTACTGAGTTTTGGCACACCTAACTAGGGGGCGGTTTTTCACTTGTGCCAATAACTTACTTCGATGTCACTTTTTGTTGCCATTCTGTAGAAATTAACTAACGAATTACGACACGATTGAATTCACTATATCTTCTGTGTATTTGTATATTCGAGGAAATATTGAAACAGTTGACTTAAATACAATTTATAATAGCGTTAACTTTTTTAGTTAAAATAGTATTAAAAATAATTAATCATGAAGAGGACTCTTGCAACTTACTCATCGATAATATCGACAATTCGACATTCATTGACGTCAACACCACAGCCAAGGTCTACTTTAGATAATTAAGTAATTAAAATATAATGGCTTGTTCACACGCTTGTCAAACCATAAATGGTAAAAACTTTTGGACACGATATCTGACTTCACGCATAGCGACACCAACTGGGCTAATAATTCTTCTTCTTCTTCTTCATTTAAGAGCTTTGCTCTTGTCGGTGGAGTTTTCTCCATTTATCTCTATTCAGAGCCATCTCTTTGACCTCTTGGTACGACTCGACGTCCAACTTTTCCTTTATTTGGGTCATATACGCTCTTCTAGGTCCACTTTTCCTTTTCCCTTCAATCTTTTCCTCTATGATGATCCTAATCAAGCTATCTTGCCGTACCAAGTGTCCAAGCATCTTCCCTTTCCGGTTTTCTATTGTTTGGAGTATATTTCTCTCCTCGCCTACAATCCTCAGAACCTCTTCGTTAATTTCTTTTCCATCCAGCTAATTCTCTCCTTATAATAATAATATAGTAATGTAATTCGATAGTAATTGTTATTTTATGTCATTGGTGATAGTATTTTAAAATCTGTTACTTGGGTGTTTTCAGGTTTAATTGATTGGCAGAAGTAAGCGCCTACTAGCATTTAGGAAAGCTGACGGGTGCACTTGAAAATGTGTTCACGTATTTGAATAGCGTATTTCTATTGCTTAAAATTTAAGTGGCGTTATTACCCTGATTCATGTCTATGACCACTATTTGCGTGTATTAGAGAACTTTTGAAAGCCTTTGGACACGTAAAATAGTAAAAACGTCTTGGAGCTTCCTGTTTTTGAGGCTAGCATGTACACACGCCTTAGCGCTTACTTTCGTGGCGAAGTGTAGATAGCGCTGGGTCTTCCTTGAGCCCTGATTATGTATTTTGAGATGGGACTGAAGACGGCATCGAAATGTTGTAATTGGTGAGAATTTGTTATTAAGATGTATAAGAATTTGGGACTTACAAGATTATTTGGTGCTTATTTAACATCGATAAGATTAGGTACTTATGAAAATGATAGAATTGGTGGTACTATTTTGGTACTTTCTATATGCTGTAAAGTATTATTTATTGTAATTTTTAGGGAATAAGAGAAATATGATGCTTCTAATAACACTGTAATTATGCCAAATACGAGTAGTGCAGAAGCTTTCTTTTGACACAATGCCGTAAAATCATGTAATTCTCGGATTTAGCTAATATTACCAACTTTAAAAAAACTAGGTAAACAATTCAACCTGTTTGTATGAGATATCGTTAGCATTGGATAAAATTTGAGTATGTTGATCTATAAGGGTTCCAAAGACGTATGCAAAATTTCGTAAATGTATGTATGTTTGTGTTTGTATATTTGTCTCAGGATTTCTCGAAAACGAGAAGTTAGACTTTTTTAGTTGAATTAGGTATAGTTCAACTTAGGGTACAGTGTAAGATTCATGAAAATCGGTACAGTAGTTTTTGAGATATGAGTAAATAATAAAAATCATGAAATAAAAAAATAATTAAAAAAGTTAACCGTCTTCAAAAAACTAACTAAAAAGCTGTCCAAAAGAATATGTTTCTCCTAAATAGAAGACAAATGCGTTATTTAAAGCTTTTTAGTAAGTTTTTTGAAGGCGATTTATTTTTTTCAGTTTTACTTAATACCAAACAGCCTCGTGACCTAATAGAAAAGTAAGGTTACTTCTAGAATATCTAATATGCACGTACATTACGATAAGGAGCAAAATGTCCAAAGTGAAACTTACCAAAACGGTAAAGAGATCTTGACTGTGACTGTACGGACAACAGCGCGTCAAGGTAAACACTGCGGTATCTTATGCAGTTGTAATAAGGGCTAGTTTGCAACAAAAGTGGGTAACCTAACGTGCTGGCTATACCAAAGTCATCGCTAAAACAAATTCAATCTGGACTTAAATTGAGTTATCCCGCTTTTCCTTATTTTGTTCTTGTGTTAACGATTACTAGGGTTGCTTGAACGAGCATTTTCTCCTATAGTGTTTTGCTTTTAGTGTATCGATGCTTTTTAACTAGGGCGGTGTAACAAGTTAATGTTCACAATTTAACGGGATTTTATGCAACTTTCACTTGTTTAAAAGGTAAAAATGGTGTTTACCTTCCTTGAGTCGCCCCGAGACTATGACTCGTGTAACCGGGTCGAAACGTCGGGAAGATAAACACCATTTTTACCTTTTAAACAAGTGAAAGTTGCATAAAATCTCGTTAAATTGTGAAGTTTAGTTTAAAAATGCAACAAAGTTTAAAATCTTATAAGTTAATTTTCATTTGGCGTCACAAGTATCTTTCACAATGGATTTTCGAAATATTGTTACTGTGAAATTTGTTTGAAATTAACAAGTGTTTTCAGTAAATAGGTAGACATAATAATTATATCTATATGTGTATTATGTAATGCAACGGATAATAGGTCTGGTAGTCATTATTTTCTTAAAAGCGTCCGCGTAAAAGCTACGATTGATTGGATATCACTACAGATGAATATCAGTGGCATTCAAAGACGTGTTGCTGTCCATAATATAAAGAGTAACTTTCTTTTAGCGATGGGTGCATTTTTTAATACGATAACGAAAAAATACATAAAATAATTTATTGTAGGAGTGTAACGAGACCAAAACGAATGAGAAACTTCTAGATTTCACAATATTTGTTTAAAAATTCTATACTTTCCTTTGGATCATAATATGACACAACATAAAACAATCAAAATAGCTTTAGATCCACTAAGCCTGAATGCTGACATGTCCCATGTCAACAAATTCACTCCGTGACTTTTCTCCCCTTTTTCCTTATTTCTCTTTTGTGTTAACGATCATTCAGGGCTGACTGTAGCTATGTAGAGGAGTTTACCTCCAAAAGAGCTCCTTAATAACAGACCAAACGTCATTAGAATTCAAAGGGATTGATTGTAATTGAAGAATCTTGAAACAAATGCAAAGCCAATGTAATGTAAATTACAAAGCAATGTTAATTGCAAATTTAATTCCTAAAAATTAAACAATCCAATGCATAAAGTTGGTAAATAGGTGCTTAGGTACATACGACTATATTATTGTTCAATATTTCCATCTGAATTTGTATTGCAAATTACTAAAACGAAAACGTATTATACGAAATTATAAACGCTCGCGTGGTGAATTGTGCATTAGTTACACCCTTTGATAAAACGTATTATTTTTTTCTTGACAATGTTATGTGTAATACGAATGCTATTTTTCATATTTTAAAAATACTAGATAACTAATAGTTACGTTTTTTTAAGGTAAAGTTTAGGTATAGTTATGATTAGGACTAGAGACAAGAGCGAACTTATAACATATTGTAAAAAAACGAATTATAGTTGAGTTACGGTTTATTAAAAGCAATAACGAATTACGTATAAGTTAGGTGAATAGCTAGATTTAACGGTTTAGTAACGGAAATCCAGTAAGCTGTCCCATCGGCTAACTAATATCAACAAGACAACTATTGACACTTGCCAACAACTTCAGTAGCAACCCTATCAGATGTGAATGTTGCGGATAAAGCCATGAACTTAGTTTGCGTTTGTATTTATTTACACACGATAAGGGTAGATTTATGTCCACAGTTACACAGCATACGAGTCCACTTTACGTTAAGCCCTCAGCATACAGAAGTTTATTCAAATGGGAGTCCAATTTAAAATGGACTCGAGTAGCTTAGCGTAACACCAGCTAGAATGTCTTTTGAGGTTTTGTACGATTCGAAGTAAGATCTATGGTATTACTGTGTAAATAATTAATGATTAAACGAACTTACCTGTACGTGAAGTTCTATCATAATTATACGAAGTATTCGTCCGAAGATATTAGTATTATACACATGTAGTATCGCTTGTACTCATCACCACTTAGCACAATTTTAGAGCTAGAAAATAATATAAAGTGAATAAAAAATTCACTTCCGGCAGAACACAAAATTAATATAATTCGATTGACATCCGTTTCCGCTAAGAATTTAATTTATTTTAATTTTAGCCGATTTCCTTTCCCGCCCATTTTTCCCGCTTCGAAGTCGTTGATTTGTAGGTCCTCATTTAGTTTAGAGCTAAAATGATATTTCCTATAGAAGGGATTTTTTGACAGAAAAATGCACAGGGTGGGTGGGACTCACTACTAATATCTTCGGACGAATACTTCGTATAATTATGATAGAACTTCACGTACAGGTAAGTTCGTTTAATCATTAATTATACTTCAGTATTCGTCCTCGATATTAGTATTATACACATGTAGATGTTTAGAGCATGAAAACAAGAGGAAATATCATTTACTTGTAAGAAATTTATTATAAAGCACCATACATAATTGATTAATCAACATAATTCTTGCTAATGAAATAATTAGTATTATTATTTATTAGAGATACAAACAGATCTAGCAAAATCAACACTAGTACTATCTACAATGACTCTGTTATAAAACCGTGCGAAGGTAGTGGAGTTGCCTGACCATCCTGCCGTATTTCGAATTAAATCAACGTTAATACCTCGACTATAAGCTGTGGACGTCGAGGCATGACGAGTGCTGTGCGCGGTGAAAATGGATACGTCAACTCCACTAGCTCGCAAAGTTTCTTTGATCCATCTGCTGATGGTCTGAGTTGTTACAGAATTGTATGGTTTTCTAATAGATATGAATAAGTTGTCAGATTTGCGAAGATGCTCAGTTTTTTCTATATATGACATTAAAGCTTTGGCTGGGCATATTTGTGGTTTTTCTAAGAAAAAAGGTAAACTCAGCATAGGCTGTAAAGTTCCTGGACGGGAGGATTTTATTAAATCAGTAATTTTAATGAGAATTTGTGTGTCAGAAATGGTTACGTTTTTTAAATGGATCTTTGAAATTGTTTGTACTCTGTGAGCTGTAACTAGGGCGATAAGAGTTGAGCATTTTTTAGTCATTTGCTCTAATGAAATTTGATCATGAGGAAATAATGTACCCAGATAATCTAAGACAATACAGACATCCCAAGTTACATTATATTTTGGTATATTTGGTCGTAACCTATAAACACCTTTACAAAATCTTGAAATCATTTCGTTTTCCATAATATTTCCTAATATTAATGACAAGGCCGATCTATGACTATTGATAGTGCCATACTGACTACCCTTATTAAATATGCTAGTTAGGAAATCTAATATTGATGAAATATTAGGTTGATACAAATCAATGTTGTTGATTTGGCAATACTTGTGCCATCTTTTAATACAAACATCATATTGTTTCAATGTGTTGGTAGACAACGAAGCCATTGTTACGTCAATTGCCGATACTGGAACGCCCTTATTTAACAACGCCGTCCGGATAATTTGGCGGCAACCAGGGAAGTCGTGGGCTGGAGGTTCCGCTCGCTGGAACCGGGAATAAAAAAATCTAATGAGTTTAACTCTAGCATATCTGATGTCACAAGACTAGTAAAAAGAGGATACCAGGGCTGTGATGGCCAATTCGGTACAACCATTATTCCTTCTGCCTTATCATTAATAATTTTTCTTAAACTTTTGAGTATGCAAGAAACTGGAGGGAATGCGTAAAAGATTAATTTTTTCCAATTAATTGTGAATGCATCAATAGCAAATGCATCGGGGTCCAATCGCCACGATGCGTATTTAGTACATTTTTTATTTATGCGGTTAGCAAATAAATCTCTTACAAGCTTCGTTCTTCACACCATTTCCAAATACTTTTAGTAATATCGTTAAGGTGTGGGTATTGTATACCTCCCATACGGTTTATGTAGCTAACTGCTGTTGTGTTATCTACCCTCAAAAGTATTTGGCAATGATGACAATCTTTTGTAAATATTTTTAAAGCAAAATATGCAGCTAACAACTCCAAATAATTGATGTGGTAATGTATTTCGAGCTGTGACCATTGACCGCTAGCGGATTCGTCTCCACAGGCCGCGCCCCATCCCGTTGTTGAGGCGTCAGAATAAATCTCACAACAAAAAATGTTATCTATAATTTTGTGGACCGAATTATCAATGACATCTAGCCACCAATGAATATCAGGTAAAATGGAATTTGGAATGTTCATATGACGATCGTAATCGCCATGGTTTTTTAAATTTATGTATTTACATCTTTCCATTTCTTTTGTGTACATCCAGCCATAGTCGATGGCTGGACATGCAGATATTAATAACCCGACAAGCTGTGCAAATTTCCTGATTTATCATCTTTTTTGACTCAAGAGAACTTCTAGTTCTGCTTTTATGCGAGTCCTTTTTTCTTGTGGCAGGCTTACATGCCATTGTTTTGAATTTAACAAAAAACCTAAATATTTACAATTTTGTGAGGGATTTAAACAGCTCTTTTCGTTATTAAGCATGAACCCTAGGGATTCTAATAAGCGTTTGGTAATAGCAATATTATCTTGGCAGAGGTCATATGTGTAACCTTGTAAATATATGTCATCTAAATAACATGAGGAAACAAAACCACAGCTTCTTAGTAATTTAAGTACGGGTTTCAAAAGTTTGGTAAAAATATATGGAGCAGTACACAAACCAAACGGTAATACTTTAAATTCATATAGATTTTGCGAATCAGGATCGCCTTCTTTTGCTATGCAGAACCTCAAATATTTACAGGATCCTGGGTCAATTTTAACTAGCATGTAAGCGTCTTTTAAGTCGATGGTGGCCATGAAACAATCTTTTGATATCAATTTTAGCACAGTACGAATATCTTCCATTTTAAAATGGTTTGTAGGGATGAATTTATTTAATTCTTTTAGATTTAAAATAAATCTCATTGTACCGTTTGGTTTGGGTACAAGAAAAACGCGAGAAACAAATTGCTCTGGGCAAGGGTCACACTCGGTTACAGCGCCAATAGACAACAGTTTGTTTATAGCTAAATCAAACTGTGCCTGCTCGGCGCTTGACTTAATTATGGTAATATGGGGATTCGACTGAGTCACTGGTTTATTAAAGAATATCTTGTAACCTTTCACCCACGATAGGAGCTTGCGGTCATTAGTGATCTTATGCCACTGTTTTTCAAAATGACTCAGTCGACCCGCATAACGTACCTCATTTTCTGCAGCTAACGTCTGTTGTTGTGTCGCCCCCGATGCGATGACGCACTCGATGATGTCCTCGGCGGCGGCGGTCGATGGCGCTGATGCTGATGCTGGTAGGTGTTGGTCGCGGTCGGCGGCGTTGGCAGCGGCTGACGACGGAACGATGATGGAGCTGCTGCTGCCTGCCTGCGCGTTCCACCCGTCGTCTTCCAGTTTAAATGCTTTGATTGATTATGTGGTTTCTTTACTGGTTCCTTTAAATCTGCGCCTGATTTGGAAACTGCTTTGGCAGTTTTTATGGTTTCTCCGAGGCTTTCCCCGAACAACTTCTTGTCGATTTTTGTGTTAGCTAAATGCTCTTTTAGTTCTTTGTTAAGTTTACTGACAGCAAAGGTCTTTCGTGACTCCGAGTCATTGTATTGTATATCGCACAGTAAGCGGGTAGCGTCAAATAAATGTTTTATCATTTCATGGTCTGGTTCGGTAGAGTTGATTTGTGTAGTGATTACCATACTCAGACAAGATATAACAGTTGCTACGCTTTTTTGTCGAGTTTCTAGCGCTTTGTCACGTTTGAGTAGCCCTTCCACTAGTGCTGCTTTTATCTCTGGATTCAATTCTGGCGCTTTTATGGCTTGGCAATTCTCGGGGACAAGATATTTACTAGAAATCTCTTTTCGCTCTTCCTTTTTAAGCCCCGATGTTGCTATATAGCTCAACCTGTTAGCTAACTCAGGATTTATAGAGGGACCCTGTTCTACAATAGCAGTTGGATCGGTCCCAAAGATATCTAATATGTTCGGGTTCAGACCGGAATCTTCGGAAGTTTCGATAGACTGACCTTCTTGTGGTTGTGTCTCGGGTCCCGTCGGCGTCGGCAATTCTTGCGGCACCGTCGCAGAGGCATCACGCGGCGTGGCAGGCTGCGGCAATGTCGACGGTGGCACGTGTACATCGGCACTGGATGTAGACTGCATGGGTGCCGCTGCCGCTGTACTTGCAGTCTGCGGTTGGGTAGATTTTTCTTCTTCGTTGCAGGTCAGCTGCCGTGGCCGTTCGCCGTGTTCAGTCAAAGCTCGGTCTGTAATTAGAACACGAAGCTGTAATGGTTTAAGCGATAAAATAGTCCAGGATACTATTTAGAGTGCTTATAACCTTGTATTTTACGCGTGAATCAGTCCGGTGTTACTGAATCGAATGCGTGTTTGAACATGGGGCGATAGATTTATCAAATTGATAATTCCAAGTAGAAATGGCCAGCTTACCTTTTTGTTCACTATCTCCTGAAGATGTTGAACTCGAAGAATCCGATCCCGACGATTCACTTGACGATGAGGAGATATGAATATGTCGGCGAAAGCGTGAACGCGAACGCTTATTTTTCTTCACTTCATTTTCTAAATACTTTAACTTTTTTACGATAAAGTCTAACTGTTCATCACTCTTGCGTTTAGGCATTATTACTTTATTTTATTCTGGACGGAATGAAAGAAGACGTGCTTTCGTGGCAAAGCACAATTAGCGAATGAGGACCTACAAATCAACGACTTCGAAGCGGGAAAAATGGGCGGGAAAGGAAATCGGCTAAAATTAAAATAAATTAAATTCTTAGCGGAAACGGATGTCAATCGAATTATATTAATTTTGTGTTCTGCCGGAAGTGAATTTTTTATTCACTTTATATTATTTTCTAGCTCTAAAATTGTGCTAAGTGGTGATGAGTACAAGCGATACTACATGTGTATAATACTAATATCGAGGACGAATACTGAAGTATAATTGCTTATTTGTGGTTTGAGAGAGGAATCGAGATAGAATATTGTTGTCCGCTATTGAGTTTACTAGTAAATGATAAATGTAAGGATGCAATTTATAGGTTACAGAACGCAAAAGGGTTTGTCTGTTATTGGTCTATTATTTACCAGGGTTGTTGTTCTGCAAGACTACTTGTATAAAGAAAAGTTTTTGACGACTGAATCACTTTGGGGATAAGCCAATACAACCTTCAGTCAGATACGGTGGTGATAATAAAAAATATACACTTACATTGCTCCGATCAATGATAAAGGTTACCTAAAAGTTAGATTTGGAATTATCCTCTATTCAGTACATTTAGGCGCTTTGCAGACGGCGCGCGGGCCGGGCCGGTTAATTTCACCGCAAACGATAACGCAAAGGGAATCCTATACTACCAACGCACAAGAAGGGCAAAAAAACCGCAAGTGCGGGCAGTCGCGGGCATCGACAGGCAGACGCGGTCTTTATTACTTCGCGGTCAAAAAGACCGGCCCACCCCGCCGTCTGCAAAGCGCTTTAGTGTCAAAATAGAACATCCTTTAATATCCATAAATTCCAGAAATACCGGCATGACAATAGTTCACATGGACAACTTGAATCTTATTTAAGCAAGCATCGAGAATTTGCAGAAATACCGTATCCCAAGCCAACGATTATAGACGACAATCACAAGTCACGACCCATTTCGAATCCAGAATTCCTCGTAGTTAACCGTATGTAGCCTAGTTTCGTGAGAAGAGGCACTAAGACGTAAAACCTTTGGTAGCTATTATTTAACCTCAGAGCACTGAGCTTAGTAGATGCCACGGCCTCACAACGAACACTTTATAATGAGGTTGTGATTTGGTTCTTAATTATATGACTGCCTCCTTGGTGTAGCGGTTAGTTCGCTGGTCACTACCGGGTTCGAATTCCGGGTCGGGCCGAAAATGTTTTTCTGGGTTTTTCTGTCTTCAAAATACTCGGAATCAGGAAGTTAGTGGAAATGACAATGACTACACCCCCGTGGCTTGGAAAGCATGTTAAACCGTTGGTCCTGCGCCTGATTTCTCATCGGTCATATCGGATATGTCGTCTCATGGAATCTCTCTTTTACGAGGAGCTCTTTTTTTATTTTTTTTTAAACGTGTTTTTGAACTGCTCTGCTTTTAAAATGATTATAAATTAATGATAGATAATTATTGAAATAGTTACTTGTTGTAGAGGCTGAACTTCAAAATAGGAGGATAGTTCAACAGCAGACCTTCCTGTAATGGCTGATAACTTCACCTTCAGCTTATTATTACGAGGGTGTACCTGTGTCTCAACAGTTTGTTTAAATTGGTCAATCTTCTAACCTTTGATTTATCTGTGTAGCTCAGTAGTCTATGGAATAAACGTTTCCCTCGGGATTTTAGCCGTTCGGCCTTTCAGGAGTACGTCTGCAATGACCCATTATGTACTCCAGTCGCTTCTTAGAGGTAAAGGTCACGGGTTAATGTATTGAGCGATAAATTGTTTATTTATGTACGGAAAGGCCCTATTATATTACGAATGTAAGGATTCGAACAAGCTGAAAGAGTCTGATTACGAGGATATTGGGTGAGCGGTGGACTTAGTGCTAAAAGCATTTTTTCCAGTCCATCTTTTAGGACTTAAAATGAAAGATGGCAACGGGTGCAGTGAAAAGGAAAATAAAGAAAACTTTTATGCAATCCATCAAAAATTTAGTCAGTATTACTAGCTACTAGGTTCATAAGGAGGCGAAGCTTGGCTTGCGATTCGTCATTTCTTGAAGTTACAAACAAATGAAGGAATGAAGGCTCAATCTTCTTACATACTTACGGTATGTCCTAAATACTAAAATGTTGTTAAATCATTTTCCGCCGTCCAACATTCTTCACAACATCATATTTCTTTCTTCACAATGCACGGCCCACTAACATAATAGCCATTACAATCGTCTCGTCAAGGGCAGAGCGCCCTTCAGGCCCGCGCTAACACGAGAGTGCACTAGAGACCGTATCAAATTACTGCGCCGAAAGGGCCGCTGGAAATCTGGGTTGCCATCTTGAGGAGTATGGTACAGTGACCCGGCTAAGTGCGAACTGACCTTATTAGTATAATCCTGTGCAGTGATTACTTGCCTCACGAGTTGCTCTGTGCTCTGCAAGCGGCTGCTCCTATTTCTGAACTTAGAGCGCTTTCACATTTAGGCGACTTTAAGCAGCGCGGTTTTTTTCTTGGTGCGCGGGCGGCGCGCGGTAGTTGCGCTTATTTTATGTTAGGGCATCCGCTGCTGCCGTGCTGCTGACGTCCTAAAGTGAAGGCGCACTTACACATACGAATACATGTACTCCCCAAAGAAAAAAATACATACATAGTTAACCTATACATATAAATTAAGATGGATCAGCCGTCGCGCTGAAAATGCCTGGAAGAGCTACTGGTCCATGAAAGCTTACTTACATGAAAGGAGATCTTCCTTTGTGCTTGAAACGTAAGCTTTTCGACGTTTGTATTCTACGGGTTTTAAGCTTCGGGCCGCAAACTTGGTCGCTGCCCGAAAATCAGAAGTCCACACACGCCATCGTTTGCCATCCCTATCTTCGACTTAACTGACTTGGACAATTTTAGAGAATTCTAAAATAAAACCTTTTCGATGGCAGTATGTTGGCTTTATCATCTTTGTACAGACTGTGAAGTTTGTTTTTCTTTGCAAGTTCAATATTGTAAACAATCTCAATAAAATTAATTAACCAATTGTTTTAATAAGATCTCAGTGTTTAACGATAAATTACCTATGTAGGTTGTGAATTTTGTGTTTAGCTTATTTTAAAATAAATTATTTCGATAAAAAGGAATGTCAAGATTGTTTCCGATATTTCACTAACAAAGGAAAACTGACAATACAGTTATGTACGCCAAAGTATCAAAGCACGGAAAAAGACTGCTCGTCTTTGTAAGAGGCAAAAAGGATTTATCGAATAAAATAAATCGAATACTTACTTAAGCCAGAAATCACATTTGAAAACTCCTTGATTTGCATAAAGCAATTTTACTTCATAGTCTATACAAAGCTTGAGATCTCGTGGATTTGAATAAAATATAACCGAAGGTGAAAGGTTTTTACATATGTAAAGTGGTTCGGAACTTCTGAATGGAGCAAATAAGCTTCAACATGATGAATTCACAGATAGTCGGGTTCTTTTTGATGTATAATACGAGTATCTTTCTACCTCCATTCTTTAGCCTCTGAGTAGGCAGAATTCAAATTAGCTCGTGGGATGAACTTGGAATCTTTGAATAAGTGTATGAGTGTGTGTTGTTCCTATAAATGGATCAAAGTTTTAGGACTCTAGGGCGCATATATGTGTATTTGAGTTCCAGCTTGTGTAAATACTTTGTGTGTTGATTTTTCGTTTATTTTTAGGTATTTTTTCACTAATGTACTGTTGTGTTTTCTGTTGCGGTATAAAAATGAAGATTTTCAAAGGCACATGTTATGGTTTAAGAAAACCATAGCATAATCTCCTACAACTCCTCAGTACACATACAGTTGATAGTGTGGATTTTGGACGGATTTCGTTCAAACCTTGTTTCTTAGATTTTCTCACATAACGACACATAACGATATTCGTAACGTAGATAAAACATAATGTGATAGAACACAAAATGCGAAGTTATTATTAGTAACGTGCAGTGTAAGAACGGTCTAAAACGGGTGCAAATCATCTCTTTAGCCTCGCTCGTAAATCTCTCGAGATAACTCGTAATTTTATACGGAACACATTCGTCACAGACACCGGGCCCTTCATTTCTATAGGTGCTTCAGAAGGATATTAAACTTTATTCCTTGTTTAAGACCTTATTAGGTTAATTTTAAATAAAATAAGAAGATAAAATACTATGAAATTTAGCACTGATAAATAATCAAGCTGATAATAAAACTCGAACCAGAAAGAATAGTTATTTCTGCAGACTGGCCATTTTCTTAACATTTGTATGCCCTCATCTCTCGTTGCTCATGGCGGACTGCCATCTCACCGAATTAATTAGAGTGAAGGAACAGAAAGTGCACTTGTATACTTCGCACATTTTTGGGCACCATAATATCCTCCTATCTCTGTTGAGAGAAGCCACCTTTACCGAAAATCAGTAGGAGAATATTATTACGTCATGAATTCAACATATCATAAAGATCAAACAGACAAAACGAAACGTTTATTGGAAACAAATAGCTCTTTGTTCTAAAACAATTGGCGGATTGCATTCACCAAACATCACAAATGCAAAACACATTATATTTCATCGATAACTGCATATCAACAAACATCATTAGTCTGATCTAACGGATCAAATATCCGAAAATACCATTTCAAACGCTAAATGTTTATTTCAGAGTATATCTCTTTTCAAACACTCGATTAGCCATGCAACAATCAATAAAGAACTCTATGACTTACACATTGTGGTACATATTTGCTCAGGCCTGTTCTGTGAAGTATTTATATGCGTCACTACAAAGGGTCGGTGGATTTAATTTTGAGTCCTGTGCGCCTTCGGGAAGTCAAACATGAAAAAGTTACGGATTCGGGTGAGTTTTAGGGATGAATGGTGTTACAATTTCCTGACACTGGGGAGCTAACACGACTTCTTACGGCGAAAATGATTTCTGAACGTAGTATGAACTACGTAGTTCATCCGCTGCGTTCTGCATCATTAACAAAAACTATTCCAAAAAGTAAATTAAAAAGTAGCCCACCCGACAATTTTTAAATTGATATTTACCTTAAAAAATGTTTAAAAAGGTTGATGAAAAAAGATATACCGTGATGATGATCCCACAGACAAACTATGTAAATAGTTTTGTGGGACTACTGTCAACTTATCTGTAAAACGCTCTTTGTTTAATAAATAAATAATAATTACACATGCTTTTTCAATTGCACATGTGCTACCCTATTTTGAAAACAGTTAATAAAACGCTTCCCTCTTTTTCTTCTTAACGTCCAAAGTTCCAAACCTAAGAACAACGTAACGGATCAGATTTATAGCATTTAACAGTAGACAGTCCTTACGGAAAACAATACAGACCCGATGAAGTCGCGGCAAGTAACCAGCACTCAACAATAGTGGACATTCGAAAGCTGAAACATAATTAAAATGTACGCAAATTAAATAACTACTAAACCTGGTACTTTCTCAGGTTAAACTAAAGCTTAAGCAGAAACCTCAAGTCTCATTACCCGTTGCCAACCGCACAGTTGCCAACTGATATTTGAGTTACAAACTACTGTAGAACTAGCCCGTAAACAGAGTTTAGTTCTGACATGTCAATATGAATTCGCAAGTAGAGTTATCAGTAACTGCACATGTTAACTACACACGGGCATTAAGATCGAGTTCACGACTCCTGACTTAGCGAGGAAATTGATTTCATTAAAACTTCAAAGCATGCGAAATGTGGAAATGATTTTCACTTTAGCATTAAACCTCAGTTTCTCGTACGTTGATAATGTAATCGGCTGGCTAAATGTGGACCACCAATCACAATAGTAGACAGAAGAAGCGGAATTTTTAAACCTATAATTAAGCCGCTCAGATAATGCTATTTTGACTTTGTCAATTCTTGTAAATTTTCTATTAAAATTGGAAATGTAAAAATAACATTATCTAAACTTAACTATAGTTTAAGTATTTCAAAATCTGGAATATCAAACACGTAAATTGTCCGTGAGTAGTCGAATAACTGAAACAAAGGTTCTAGTTCTATCAACAGAACTTAAAAATGTTTTATCTTTTTGACCCTTTTCACACTGCGACTTTTAGCATCAATGCAGAAACGCGTTTTGAAAACGCGCGACAGCATCGCGACTCACGCAATGAACAGATTTAATTTGGCATCGATGCAGAAGCGCGTTAGCATCGATGCAGTCGCGATTCTGCATCGATACTAACGCGCTTCTTCGCTAATATTCAGTACATAATTTGTAAATGTAAGGCTTCTGCATCGCGACTGCATCGATACTACCGCGCGTTAGCATCGCGACTGCATCGATGCTAAAAGTAGCGCAGTGAGTTTTTCATCGGTTTAAATGTGGTATTATAAAAATGTTATGGAACAAAAACATGTTGCGCCATTGGACATTCCAATTAGGAGAAAATAGAGGATTAACTGGAAATCGATGTCAATGTTTTGAACATAGCCAAGTGTTTCAGTGGACAATATTATATTACGTAAAGTAATACAGACTGTAGTAAAAAAAATATGGACAGTGTTATGCAAAAGGGTGTCAAGTGACATATTGGTCATTTCGAGATAAACGCGTTTAAGGATTTTCAAGGTCGTCACTTTTAAAAATTGCTGTAACTTCGTATTTACACGGTGTACATGCCTAGAATCTTTAAATCCTTTTTGCAAAACTCTTTTAAGAATCCAATTAGTATTAGTTTTATAGTTATTAATATAGTATAAACAGATAGTTTTATATATTTGAATGATTTCTTCATTTATATATCATTTGCTTTATTTTGTAGAAGTTTATAAAAAGCGTTACTTTCAATAATTCTAACGTTCTGGTGTATCCACACACTTTTTTATGTAATCTGCGTATCTCTATGCATTTTGTAATACTTGATTATTAATTAACAGGCTGCCCATGGCGTAATCAGCATCAAATACAACTTCAGGTGATAGCTTGATCAATCAAGACGTATCATCATAGCCCCGGGGATATTTTCAAAAATTTTATATTTTATTTTGTTATAATTTGTATGTACCTTATACTTCCAAAACCTCAGTAAATTGCTTCTTTTTGCCAGATTTTAATAGTAAAAAAATACAGATATTAAAACATAAGACTCTTACATCCATAAGTAACTATAATTTTATCCAAAAATAATAAGATGCCTCCGTAAAATCAATAGAAAAAATCTGTATTTTTTTAAAGTTAATTCAAAAAGAACTCTGATTAACATAAGATAACTATTTTCACAATAAAAACCGCTGTTCTTTGTAAGGATTTTGGAATACATAGATGTTTTTGCTTAAAGTAAGTCAAACTGGATAGATTTTCGGAGTTATTATTAGGTAAAAAAAATTAAAATTAATTATGACTAGGAGGACTTGTCGTCCAATTTTTTGGTCAAAAATCTAAAACTATGGACTATGTAGTCATTATTTAAAGACCCGTGCAAGAAAAAAACGACAGCTGTTTAAACCTGACAGAAACTATTCAAAAAACATAATAATTTTAGTATTTTCAATAATAAACATGGACTTGAAACCTTTTTGTAAAAATAAAATCAGCAATAATAAATCGCTAAACGGTATCAAGTAACACATGAAACCTTTTTGCAAATATCAGTATATCCAATGGATTGTTTCGCAATACGTTATTTTGTGAAATAACTTTTAATATATTTTTTTCCAAGTTAGATCTTTGGGCGACCAGTTAAAGGACGTTTTTGCGAATCCAGTTGTACCAATAACTCCATACCTGATTTTTGGTCACTTGACACCCTTTTGCATAACAGTGTCCATATGTATAAGCTTTTGACTGACTTTCACAGCCATATTTAAAGACAAGTCAGTGGTAAAAAATCTGAAGCGGAAAATTATTAGTTTATTTCACCAATTATTGCTATAAAATATGCTTGTATTCAATAAAGAATAAAAAATTGTTTAGCTAAGTTTTAAGTCTTTCATAATTCAGTAGATGTCAAAAATAAAGCTGATATCATAACTTTTTATACCCCACTCTCGATCCACAATTCAGAAAGCACCAATTCACTGCCCTTTCACGTTCGGATTTAAATATTTCGCGCTGTTGGCAGACGAAACCAATATCTGTATTGTGCAGTACTTACAGATAGCTTTAAAAATGTATACCCACAGAATATAGTCTGCTGACTATACAAGTTTATTCCAATTCAAGTTAACAATACAGAATCACACTTAAGAATTCTCCAAAAAACTAACAGCATAACAATGCTCACTTGACTTTGGCGAAAGTGGAAACACTGATTAGACATAAAAGAGAAGAAGAAGATTAGCAATCAAAAACTTGAATCGGAAAAACGTCATTTCATTACGAACTAACCTACCTATCGTTATTTTGGCTTGAATAATTACAAAAAGGGAAGGAAACGGGTATTTTCTATAATTTAAAATTAATGAAGCGAGTTGGCAATTTTGACGATGACTGTACCCTCTAAAAGCCATTGTATGGAAGAAATATATGACGCGTCAACTAACCAATAGCTCTACTTCGTAGGCGTTTTCGACTCAACCCGCTTTTATCAAACTTCAAAAAGGAGGTTATTAGCTTTTTGTTTGTATGTATGTTTGTTCGCGATTATCTCGCGTTTGGCTGAACCGCTTTTGATGCCGCTTTGACGAAAAGTATTTGCTGCATTCAGGAGTAGGTTTTTTTTAAACACACCAATTGTCTGGTTTCGTGGTAAGGAATTTTCTTCATTGTGTTAGTGAAGTACCAGACAACGATTATGACGGGGGCGACTCCCATAAATACTAAAATACATATAACATACATGACTTAGGTACACATGTTCATGCTCATCACACAAACATTTGCCCCTTGCGGGATTCAAACCCGCGACGGCCGGCGTAATAGTTAGGAGCGTTAACCAATACACCGAAAGCGTCGTCGTCGTCGTTTTAGTAACTATTTTAGTTCAATAAAGAATATTGCAGCTAAGATAAGGTAAGATAACACTTTGTTGCTCATCACATAGGTCAGTAACAAAATCACTCAAAGAAAATGTATAACAAATGTAAGTTAGAAGCATATTATCTACAAACAACACGCGCTTTGATGTGCGGATGAAAAAAAGAAGAAAAATTACCTATGTAAAGTAGAGCCCTCAATATTATATAGCCCTCCTAACCCAAGTTTTCCCAATACTACTGAGAGACATCAAGTATAACTGAACTATATACACAGTCTACCAACAGGGTACATCCCCTATCTAAATGGTACCTATCGCTACCATAATTTGGACTTGAAAAGTGTGACTCGAACTTTCCGAACTAGTTACGTCATTCTTGCAATTATGGCCGAAACGTGCGCGATTCCGCAACTTTGGTGACTTTTCGTGATACTTTTGTCATTTCATTTCATTTTGCGTTAACACGCCAAACAATATTACACATTCTTTTGTATCAGATGAAGGGCATATTTTACAATGGGAAAATATAGGGACTACTCAACGGTTGAATGTAAATCTATTTCTAGGTATATACATAACTAGCTTTTGCCCGCGACTTCGTCCGCGTGGAAAAGTGACTTCTTTCTCCCGTTATTTACACATTTACCACTATATCTTTGCTCCTATTGGTCGTAGCGTGATGTTATATAGCCTATAGCCTTTTTCGATAACTGGACTATCCAACACAAAAAGAATTATTCAATTCGAACCAGTAGTTTCGGAGATTAGCGCGTTCAAACAAACAAACAAACAAACTCTTCAGCTTTATAATATTAGTATAGATGAAGTCGGTTAAAATGACATGTTACCTATAACTTATTATTCAAGAACGGCCATCCGTTTTCTTTCGAAAAGAAGACCAAAAAACTGGGCCTGGGTGGGACGGGGCCAGGGGCAATGCGAAGTTTGCTGGGACCGCTAGTAAATAAACATTTTGAAAGAAGTAATTGCCAGTTCAATTACTCGCAACCTTAATGAGCGATTGTGAAACAGGGACTAAAACTAGGAAAGAAATAATTTAGATTCTGGTTTAAATAGCACGGTGTGAGTTAAAACACAGATGACTTAACAGTTTTATACCATGAAGGCATGCTTTTGGTCTATTTATTAGCCTAAGATCCTGTTTCACCAACAAAAAAATAAGTTGACATCCATTTAGAAAATATACAATAAGTAAAAATCTAATTATTATAAAAAGAAGTCATCAAAGATAAACAAATAAACGTCAAAGTAAACAATTGAACTGTAAAGTGGAAAGACTAAAGTCACAGTTATTTAAAGGCGCCAATAAAGCGACGTGAAAAAAAAGAGACTGGGGATTCTTTTGTGTAAATTACAAATAAAATCTAATAATGGGAAAACATTGAATGATTTTCAAAAGATTTCTTTAAGTATAGATACTAATATACAACGTGTTCTTTTTGTTTTTCGGAAAATTTAACCAAGGATTCTACAAAGTATAAGTAATATTTTCCCGAAAGAATTTATTCTAACAGAAGTATAATGCAAGAGAAATATTGTTTTTTAAATCAGTTCGTTATTATTTGCTCTCAGTGTTATTTGTGACGTTGTCAGCTTCACTACAACTGCTAATGGTCAGCGAAAAAGGGCACAAATGAACATACTTTGTTATAATTTTGTTACTTATTTTGGTTTATTTTTTTTGTTACCGTTTCCTTAACAAGCAGTTTTCAGCCATCATTTACGCCCACTAAATAACGTTAGGGTAATCTTGAGGATTTAAAAAAATATGTTGGCACATAAAGTAAAATTTTATTTTTTTAAGCTTCAAGACTAGTTAATAATATAATTAATTAATTATTAATAAGTATTTAAATTAAGGGCCATGTTTTACTTTACATAAATAATAAAAAGTGAACGCCTGTTCGTGAAACACTTTTTATTATTTACGTTGGCGAAAAGCAAAAGACAAGAAAACTTTGCAAACCTAGCCTATATTATGCTTATAGCAAGAACTTTTTTTGGTTACGTAACTGTCAGAAGTCAGCCATCACTTAGGCCTCAACAATTTTTTTTGCTGGCTGTAATAGAACGCATTTTACTACTATTATTGGAACACAATGAGTGCAAACTATAAATTGAGTTATTTTGTACCAAGTGCCATGTCTATCATTAACTTTTGAATTACGTTTTTGCACTCAAACGTATCTAATATTCGATCCTTAACTGAATTCGATTCGGTTTGGCCATCTTAGTTGTACGGACCTATTCTTTATATGAATAAGCGAGAGCTTTAGAATACTTTCTGAAAACTTCAAACAAAAAATTGTGTTGTAACTAGTCACATGAATCCCGCAAACATTCCGGGATTTCCGAATCAACAAATGACCGTCGGGATTGGTCAGATTAGCCGGACAGCCGGCGATAGCGCCGAGATCCCGCGATAATTTATACTTAGTCCAATCAATGAAGCTTTTGTCACCCGAATAATTCTCCCGTCGTTGAAACTTGGCACATAGTGAAAATAAGTAATACAGATTATAGATATACAATAATCCAATGATTTTTTTTACGAGAAGTTAGGTATTTATACCTAAACATGGAAATCGTTTATAACTCTCTGTGAAAAAATTCTCAGTCTGAAATTGTTCGTGTATACGTATGTATGTATAAGTTAGAATAGGTAAGAATAAGAATCCAATATTTTTTCGATTTCCGAGATACTCAAAATTAAACTTTTTGCATTTTGCTCTATAACTTCTACCGAAAAAATTCTCTGCTCATTTTTGTTTTTTAATATGGTTTTATTTACGTATATAAGTAGCTTTAATAAGTTATCCAAAACATTTTTCGTTACAATATTACAATTCTTATTATTACTTAATTATGGCTCGTGAATAATTGCTCAGGCAAATTAAATGCGTTTCTTAGTTAGGGGTCGCTCTATTGCAGTAGATTTTTCAATAATCCAATTAAAATTCCACTAAATACCAAGTTTTTAAAATATCAATAACGGGTAATAGTGAATATTACCGCCACTTAGAACCGACCGGGCGCGCGGCAGTGCAGTGGTGCGTGTGCTCATATCTAAACGTACTGCAGTCAGTCTATCTGTATAAAAAAATGATGAAAGTGTTTGTAGGTAATGGCTGTCATCCGCGATAGCCCAGCAGCTAACTTAGGTGGTCTTGGAACTTGGGCACACGGGTTCTAATCCCAGTGCATCACATCGTATGTTATTTATTTGTATGTATGTTCTTATGAGTTCTTTTTACTTTTTTTTAAACAAAATATTGTGTTTTTGCAGTGATTATTTGCCAGTCGAATTCAGTCCTTATATGTTAGGATGTAAGGCTTATTTTGGCGGACGACTGACAGCGGAGTCTGGAACGCGGCGTGTGTTTATTGCGATTTCTGTCGGGCGAAAGTAGTTCTAATTTTCATAAGCGGAAGGCTTGTAGTCGGCTGTGATGGATGATTGAGGATTCTAGAATGCCGTCTATTGTATTTCGGCGCCCGCGCACTTCATAGCTATCGTATAACTATAGTATACTATTATTCAATTATTGTGACGGTATTTAGCGCGCGTTCCTTAAAAGTCATTCTGTACAAAGAAAGACATTTCAGTTTTCGTTCATCTCAGTTACCTACTTGACCAATCAGAGGACAACGACTCAACGCAATATAATAATTACGTAAAGAGTTTAACGAGAAATGAAATGAAAAGATGGACCAAGAAATAAGTAAACGACGATGGAAAAGCAAAAGGCTTAAGCGACACTTTGACAGATATTGGTCTTAACTTAGTTGTAATCAGCAAGGTTTTCTGCGTCGTTTGAGCTGGGTTTAGTGTAAATCAGGATTGTTGTAAAATATGTTTATAGAAATATCAATTAATAATTACATTTGATAAAATAAAATTAAAGCACGTTTTTTTTCTATTAAAATCTAGGTAGAACATACATTAATGATCTGATAAATGAAAAATATGACTGCCCCATTACCTAAAGATTCAATGGAAATCAAAATACTGTTGGTTCCTGCCCCGCAATCTGCATAAGCAAGAAGCCTTTGTACTTTAGACGTTGCAGAAACAGCATTCTAAAGGCTTTATTGAATGTCACTTTAAGTGCCTTTAGCGCCTTTTGCGTATATCTGACCCAGAGGGAGCCCGAGTAGAACAACTGGCAGTGTTTGAGGCTAACACCTCCGCATGTGTTTTTGAGAATAGATTTGAAATTCTTTTAGAGAAGAAGAAATGACAGAAAAACATTCATAGTCAGATTGATTCCCGATTTCCGATTAGTTATCTGTTTACATTGTTGCATAAAGTGAATATTTAATCAGTACCTACCTATTTTTAATACCAAATTATTTAATCTGCAAGTAAGAACAGGCAGTATGCTTTAAGGACAGTTAACTTCATTACTACATCGAGCAAACCGCCGGGCCATTATATTACTCTGCAATGCCAAGACGTATTTAAAAAAACCGGCTTAGTGCGAGTCGGACCCGCGCACTGAGGGTTCCGTGCCCCCCCTAACTGAATTCAGGGTCCACTTACTTCCACCTAACTAATATCACAATATTTTTTTGACAGCAAAAATAACTTTGTTTTTCATAATGTTTGTATGAAAGACAAAGTTATATTTGCGGTTGATAAAAATGTGCAATATCTCAAAAACTACTGGTTCGATCTCATTCAAACCAATTTTCGTTGAAAGTTTTTGTTAAGATGTACATCATATATTTTTTTCAAAATTTTCACTTCCTTAGTTTAAAAGTTTGATGGGGGGGGGGGGGGGGACGCCCATTTTACCACTTTAGAAGCGTCTATATCTCAAACGTTAGATTTTCAGAAAAAATGGTTTTAGAAACCTCAATGTCATTTTGGAAGACCTATCGATAGACACACGTATAGTTTTGGGTTAATTTTTTTTTTTGGGTTTTAGTTTCATGTATGGGAAATGGTAAATGGTAATTCCCCCCTTAAATATATATTTTTAACTTTTAGTATCTGAATCGGAAAGCGGTGAACAAAATACACCTACCTACCAAGTTTGAACGGTGTGATGCTTATAGTTTCAGAATAAAATGGCTGTGACATACGGACGGACAGACAGACAGACAGACTTGACGAAACTATAAGGGTTCCGTTTTTTGCCATTCGGCTACGGAACCCTAAAAAAATAGAATAAGCGACACCAAAAGTCTACTAATTAATAATAAATATTGTTGGTTTTCTAATTTTGTTGTTGTATTAATAATTAAATTTATTTTATATTTGGTTCAAGTGATTAAACTAGACTGGTTGCACCCGCGATAATTTCTTATAACCCGAAACCGCACCGAATTATTGGTTTATTTCAATAAGTATTAGTGTTGGGAAATAAGTATAAGATATCGAAATAATATTTTTAGTGTAATTTATTTAAAAAACAAAGATATACGTTTTTTTTATAAAAGCATACAACGCAGTACTTATAATTTCTTACATAATAATAATAGTCCCCCTAGCCGATTTCGACTACGGTGGCCAGTCACAACGACTAACCGACTGCGCGGGACATATTATAGTGCACAAGTATGTGCGCAAACACAGGTGCACTCTCTATTCCTTTCACTCTCATAGCCCGATGGGACAGCAATCTGACACGACCGGAGAGAGATCAGGCGCAGGACCAACGGCTTTACGTGCTTTCCGAGGCACGGGGGTGAAACACCGCCAACTTCCAAACTCCGGGCTTCCCTGAGTATTTCTGAACAGAAAAACCCAGGTACATATTTTTGACCCGACCCGGGAATCGAACCCGGGACCTCAGGCGCAGCCGTCGCTTAAAAATGCGACCCTCTTACCGCTGCGCCACCGAGGCAGTTCTTACATTCTATACAGAAAAAAAGATTTTTAAAATATTTTACACAAACATCTTTCTCCACTTTAATTTGTCTGTATCAGAACATTCACTTTTAACATATTTCTACATCATACATCTTGGCCGAGAAATATTAAACAATTAAACTTCGATAAAACCATGTAAAAACGTAAACAAACACTCGAATAATGCATTATCGTATTTACGTCCGTTCCCGCTATAATAAAATTAAGTAAACAATTCAATTACCTATAACAGTGCGGGAAGGGGTGAAATGACCTTGTATTCTATAACGGGCCTTTCGGCCCGTTACCCGCAAGGAATCGAGAAAAAAATCATTTAGTGCGGTATCAGGCCGAAAGGCCTTAGCACCATTTTCTTGCTTTTTTGAGTAGCTCTTAAGATAGTTAACTCAAACCTATACTTGTCTCTTTTGAACATACAGAAATGCTCCTTACACAGCCGCCGCACCAGGGGAAGTTAACTGTTTCTTGCTTCCGCACAGAGTGGGAGTACATGCATCGAGTTTTTAAGCCTTATATTGCAGCGAACGTGTTAAACGTTACACAATGAACACATTTTGCGTTTTTTGTCTATAATCGGGCAAAGGTTCGGTCATATTTGTTGCACCCGCGATAGCAGTTTGAATTTTCCTCTTGTTTACTTTAATATTTTGTGAGGTGTTTAAGTAACAAAGTAAATAATATGAGAACTGTAAACTAAACAAACATAAACAATGATTTATTCGTTTTTAATTGATTGCGGGTGCAACCAGTCTAGTTTAATCACTTGAACCAGATATAAAATAAATTTAATTATAAATACAACAAGAAAATTAGAAAACCAACAATATTTATTATTAATTAGTAGACTTTTGGTGTCGCTTATTCTATTTTTTTTTAAATACGCCTTGGCATTCCGGAGTAATATGCTGGCCCGGCGGTTTGCTCGATGTAGTAATGAAGTTAAGTTAACTCTCCTTAAAGCATACTGCCTGTTATTACTTGCAGATTAAATAATTTGGTATTAAAAATAGGTAGGTACTGATTAAATATTCACTTTATGAAACAATGTAAACAGATAACTAATCGGAAATCGGGAATCAATCTGACTATGAATGTTTTTCTGTCATTTCTTCTTCTCTAAAAGAATTTCAAATCTATTCCCAAAAACACATGCGGATGTGTTAACCTCAAACACTGCCAGTTGTTCTACTCGGGCTCCCTCTGGGTCAGATATACGCAAAAGGCGCTAAAGGCACTTAAAGTGACATTCAATAAAGCCTTTAGAATGCTGTTTCTGCAACGCCTAAAGTACAAAGGCTTCTTGCTTATGCAGATTGCGGGGCAGGAACCAACAGTATTTTGATTTCCATTGAATCTATAGGTAATGGGGCAGTCATATTTTTCATTTATCAGATCATTAATGTATGTTCTACCTAGATTTTAATAGAAAAAAAAAACGTGCTTTAATTTTATTTTATCAAATGTAATTATTAATTGATATTTCTATAAACATATTTTACAACAATCCTGATTTACACTAAACCCAGCTCAAACGACGCAGAAAACCTTGCTGATTACAACTAAGTTAAGACCAATATCTGTCAAAGTGTCGCTTAAGCCTTTTGCTTTTCCATCGTCGTTTACTTATTTCTTGGTCCATCTTTTCATTTCATTTCTCGTTAAACTCTTTACGTAATTATTATATTGTGTTGAGTCGTTGTCCTCTGATTGGTCAAGTAGGTAACTGAGATGAACGAAAACTGAAATGTCTTTCTTTGTACAGAATGACTTTTAAGGAACGCGCGCTAAATACCGTCACAATAATTGAATAATAGTATACTATAGTTATACGATAGCTATGGAGTGCGCGGGCGCCGAAATACAATAGACGGCATTCTAGAATCCTCAATCATCCATCACAGCCGACTACAAGCCTTCCGCTTATGAAAATTAGAACTACTTTCGCCCGACAGAAATCGCAATAAACACACGCCGCGTTCCAGACTCCGCTGTCAGTCGTCCGCCAAAATAAGCCTTACATCCTAACATATAAGGACTGAATTCGACTGGCAAATAATCACTGCAAAAACACAATATTTTGTTTAAAAAAAAGTAAAAAGAACTCATAAGAACATACATACCAAGAAATAACATACGATGTGATGCACTGGGATTAGAACCCGTGTGCCCAAGTTCCAAGACCACCTAAGTTAGCTGCTGGGCAAATCGCGGATGACAGCCATTACCTACAAACACTTTCATCATTTTTTATACAGATAGACTGACTGCAGTACGTTTTAGATATGAGCACACGCACCACTGCACTGCCGCGCGCCCGGTCGGTTCTAAGTGGCGGTAATATTCACTATTACCCGTTATTGATATTTTAAAAACTTGGTATTTAGTGGAATTTTAATTGGATTATTGAAAAATCTACTGCAATAGAGCGACCCCTAACTAAGAAACGCATTTAATTTGCCTGAGCAATTATTCACGAGCCATAATTAAGTAATAATAAGAATTGTAATATTGTAACGAAAAATGTTTTGGATAACTTATTAAAGCTATGGTTTTACATTATTTTTAACACTCACAGTGTCATATTTTATTCTTAAAAGATGAAATATGAAACCCGACCGACGGCACGGTAGCTCAATTGGAAGAGCAGTTGGCCCGGATAGCCAGAAAGATGCTGGTTCGAATCCCGCCCGTGCGCAATTTTTGGTTTCATATTTCATCTTTTATTAAAGCTACTTATATACGTAAATAAAACCATATTAAAAAACAAAAATGAGCAGAGAATTTTTTCGGTAGAAGTTATAGAGCAAAATGCAAAAAGTTTAATTTTGAGTATCTCGGAAATCGAAAAAATATTGGATTCTTATTCTTACCTATTCTAACTTATACATACATACGTATACACGAACAATTTCAGACTGAGAATTTTTTCACAAAGAGTTATAAACGATTTCCATGTTTAGGTATAAATACCTAACTTCTCGTAAAAAAAATCATTGGATTATTGTATATCTATAATCTGTATTACTTATTTTCACTATGTGCCAAGTTTCAACGACGGGAGAATTATTCGGATGTCTCCATACAACGAATCTCCTCGTTGATTGGACTAACTTACGAGTAGATCACGCAAAGCTAGGTAAATAGAAAAAATACGGGTACCTAGTAGAAGTGATGTACAAAATAAGAGAAAAAAAATAGAATAGAACAATTATTTATTTTACACACACAAAAAATACATAGGCACAAATAAATACATTAAAAGCAATTAAAATTATACAAAACATAATAATAAAATAAAATAAACTTAAATTAAGGCCAACCATTGTGTACCGATTGTTAAATATTTGTAAAAATATTTCCTTCATATATTGTGAGAGAAATTTCGCAACATTGATGAGGGCACGCAGTAAGCTACGCGTTAAAAAGAAAGCACTTGCAAAATTCAACAGGTTTGCAGTGTCGATGGCCGAGTGGTATAGGCATCCGCCCGGATAGCGTAAGCCACGGGGTTCCTTGTCTGACACGTTACATAAACAGTCCAAATGGAATATCTCCTCCGAATTATTTTGCAGAAATGAGCAAATCCCATTTGAAATTGAGGAATTAGACACAGATATCAGATACGATATCAATCTTATGTAAGTTTTCCTATTCATATCAAGATATCCAGTCTCAATTACTGAGATTGAAGTGATCAGTGTCACAAAGGAATACCAAAGTCGGATTGGATCCGATTAATTGAGGTAATTGTATTGAAGTTTCTCCGTATTGATGTAACATAATGTATTCTATTAGATAGAATTATAAGATGGGTATTTGGAGCGAAGTCCGACGAAATTGACTATTGCAGTCGAAATAAATCTATTCGTATATTGGTATTAGGGATTCTATCGATTGTATTTTTATCGATAAATCTGTAGCGAGTTGTAGGTGTATAAATGTTGCAGAAACATTATTCCTTGTTCCAAAAAAATAAAATAAAAATAATAATAAATTAAAAAAATAATAATTGAAAAGAAAATAACCTAAATAATTTTCTTTTTAATCAGTTAAATTTAAAATGGCAGCAAAGTGAATTCGTTATCTATCTAAGCCGCGGCAATCTATTTATTTTGCGGGGTTAGAGGGGGTTCCCCTAAATCCGTCTTGGGTAATCTCATAATCCTACAGTTATACCGCTTAAGTAGAACTTTAGGTATGAAAATGAAGAAACCCGCCGTCGAGGTACCAATCATTTCTTTTTTTATTATTTCAAACCATTATTTTTTATTATTTGTATGGGATCGTTAAGTAATGCTAATACTTTCAAAATAAAGTAAAGTAGAGACGGCATACAGACAGACAAGCTTACTGGCAGATTTGACGAAACTATAAGGGTTCTGTTTTTTGCCATTCAGCTACGGAACCCAAAAATAATAGTTTTAGCTTGGCATTTACCCATTGCAACCGTTTTAAAATCTAAATGGCTTGAAATTAAAGGTACAGGTGATGTATAGTAGTTTGGTGACACCCACACTAATAGAAACCCTACTAAATGCTCCGTTCACAGAAACCACCAATGCTGAGCGAGTGCCTTTTCAACTTAAGCCTACCTCCCTACTTTTGGTGAATTACTCATGGTTTCTGAAATCTTAATGTTTTATTTAGGTCGAATAAATATATTATCTTTCTTTCTTTCAATTAAAATGCAAGCGCCAAAGCTTGCTTATTAAGACGTTAATTTTGCAGTGGACTTTAATTTTCGCCAGTTCCGCTCTAAGACTTCTGCGGAATTATTTATTCCATGCCGGTCGGTTAGTCGTTCCGCCATCTTAGGTACGAAGTATTCTTAGCGCAGTGCAAACACTTACAAATTCAATTCAGTTAGCAGATTTTTACTCATAATGGTTGTGAATTTCATATACTTTCTGTTATTTATAACAGCTTATTTAGTATCAATTTAATTGGTGTGTGATTTTCTTATTTATAACGACGTGAATCAGATCCAAAATGCACCTAGTTTTTAAAGTCCGAAATAAGTATAATATTTTAAAGATTATAATATAACTAACATAGAAATCTTGGAATATAAATTCGCGTCAGTCAGCGTACAGTCGCTTTACCAAGTAACTAATGCTTGCTTTTAATATAAATATATATTATCCATAAGAGTGTCCCGTTAAGATCAAAGAATATATAAAAAAAAACAATTAAAATACATACCGATTGAATATCGAGATTTTTGTATTACAGGAGACGTACCTGTAAAAAAGTAAAGCATAGCAATTAAGGTTATGTATTTAATGACTCATAAAACTTTATTATTCTTTACGTTAAGGGTTATTTATATGTAATTTTTTTTCTGTTATTTATTAAATAAAATCTTGTCACTTTAAAGAACAATTAAATCAGTGCGACCCTTTTAATAACAATTGGTTCTATGAATGTCAATTCACTTTTAAAATCTATCAAACCTCGCGTCTATAAAGGGCAAATGGGCCAATTATGTCGATAACTAGGGTGACCACATTTTCTTCGATTCGGTCTGAATATGATTATTATTTCTCGGTTCAGTTTATTATTTAGTTTTATTAAATAGAGATATGTACTCAAGTGTTTTGCTGGACACCTTCAAACACTAGGTAATGTTAGTTTTGGTACGAAATAATGCATTATGCTTTCAAAGACATATTTTATTGTGTTCTCTTTGTATTAGGACTTTTCACCCTAACGTAAGTTAATATCGATAATGATTAAATAAATATTCACGAGTACCAAACATCTACCACTATTAAAATATAACTAGGTAAACTTAAACCACAAAATCTCGATGTTGCTTTAAAATATTATACTGTTCTGGTAACCCTGACAAGATCATGACGACCTTGCCAGCAAATTGACTAGTCCACTCCGTTAGAGGTCTATGCCGTTTAACCAATCAAAGACGGCATAGTGATAGGACACAAAAGAGATCTGAACCTCTTTATGTTACTAGCCGAAAATAACCTTTCAGAAAGGTTGCCAAGCAGGCTGCACATAAAACAATAATATTCTAAAGTATCAAAACGGTAGCGATAAGACACAAAAGAGATTTTAACTTCTTTATGTTACTGGCTGCAATTAAACTAAAAAATGGTAAAGGCACTGGCTGGAAGTAAAACAATAGAGGATCTAAATTTGCAAAAACAATGCAATTTTAAAATAATAGCTGTCCCAGCTAGCGACGGTTATTATCGCCCTATTCAGGGCCAAGATAAATCCAACAATTTTTTAAATTTATTAAGATGTACATCTGCCCACCTGTTTTCGAGTTAAAAGTGGTGTAATCAACACGCCTTTTTTTATTTACATAGATTGAGTTCTCATCAATTTTACTGTCAATATGAAACAGAATAGAAAAAAAAGTTATAAAACGTTCTGATTAGGATAACTGGATGGCATGGAATCCCATCACGGAATCATTTAATTTTGCTTTGTTAAACTAGATAAGTCTGGACATATGTGTCTAATATCACAAATTACATCGTTAAACTAATCACTTTAGTGGGCGTTTACGGCCGTACATAACACATGCTATTTTGGTCTTTAACAACATATGAATAAGGTGGAAATGTCATTTAAATGAAGAAGAGTCATTATTTGTCAGTAACGTCTGTTTAGCAAATAAGCCCCGGGCGACTTTTATATCGAATTACATGAGCTCTCTATTAATCTTTCGGATGAATATTTTGTTAGTTACATTAACAACAATAATATTAGATGATGTGCCCAAAACAGCCGTGCCTCTATAACATAGGTCGGACAGATCTGATATCAACTGGAATTTGAGAAGATACCTAAGTAAATACGGGTTTAAGAAACTAATCTGTATCACGAGTTGCATTATTATGACCAATTAAAGTTACAAGAAGGGTATTTTTTTTAAATTTATTTATACTTTATTGCACAACCACAGTTTGTACAAAAGGTGGACTTAACGCCATATGGCATTCCCTGCCAGTCATACCTTTGGGCTAACCTATTCATTTATTTAGGAGTACCTATTCAGAAAATAATTATTACATAAAAATTAAATTAAAGAAAAACCCTCGTCGCATTTAAAAAACCGGCTGAACAGATTTTCATGTAACAGCTATGAACACTCGGGATAAAATTATTTAAGACACAAAAAACTAAACAAAAATCAGTTTCTTGTGTACCACACAGATACACAGACACGTTGAACTTATTAACGCTCTTTTCGCGTCGAGGGTTAAAAATGTTAGAAAATCACGTTTACTCAAACGGGTTGCATAGCATATCCTTTCCTGCGAGCACAGGCAGTTTATGACTAAGCAACTCATCACCATACCACCCATAAAACAGTTTCCAGACACACGTTAATCAAATGCGTACGCTTAGGGTAAACGTCCCGATATCGGCCCACGCCTACAGAATAATTATAGGCTTGACGTCCACAGGCGTCGATGATATAATGACACAGCTGTAGATAGTCGAGCTGTAGATAAGTAAACTGACAGTTCGGCGGTATTTAGGTTATACAAGCGTTTACCGGCCGCTATTAAGGCACATGTTTAGGACCTTGGCCCTAACGATCGTAGGGCAACAGTCAAAAGAGAACAGTAATACTTTTTCTTTAAAGCTATAAAACAAGTAACAGACATGATTCACATCCTCAGACACGCCAATCAGAAAATAAATTATAGCCATTTTCGAGTGTTGTACGTCTCAACTGAATTGAAATGACGATACTTATATGAAAACTGATTTGCATTTACATAATGCTCTATCTCCTTTAAATTGAAAAAAATAATTATTTGCTTTCATTGCATCACTTAAAGGTGATTTTAATTATTTTTGGAATAGCCATCCTGTAAGCAAAATATTGACAAAATAATGTTACGGCTGTTAAATTTCCACTATGTCAAAGGTAAGTAATAAGTGAGGGCGGGCTGTAATTAATCTTCATCATTCGAGATCATGGGGGTAGTAAGGATTATTCGGTATTGAGTTAGAGCTCGTTATAGGTATTTAAGTGATGTGTCATTTATGAAATGGTTGGTAACCTACTTACTAGGCACATAACATAGGGTAAAAATTAGAACCGCTTATATTAAAAATTCTTCGGTGTTACTAGTTCTCAAATCCCGCAAGGGTCAAATGTTTGTGTAAGCACGAACATTTGTACCTAAGTCATGGATGTTATATGGATTCACAAGTATTTATGGGAGACGCCCATGTCATTATCGCTGTCTGGTACTTCGTAACACATGAAGGAAATTCCTTGCTTCTAAACCAGACAATTGATGTGTTGTCTGGGGTATTTTTATTTATTATTTAATGGATAACCTAATTTTGAACAAGGGTAAGTAGTCAACATTGCAAATCCAAAATACCGTTAAGCTAAATCTTTTAAGACCTAGGTATTCTCGGACATCAACGCTAATTACAAGATTAACAAGATTAAAAGTTACCTAATTGCTGACATAAATTAGGTAGAGCTTTCGAGATCACTAGCTTAATTAAACTTTCATTATCTTCATTAATTTGCAAATATTTAAGCTTATTAAGATAAGCTTTAGAAAAATAACTTTATTTTATAGGTAATGTTGACGCCGTAGTTTATCAAATAAAAAGCAGGTATATCCTTTCCATTGGTTTTAAATAGATCTGTGTTAACATGAGATAAATACAGCTTCCTTATTCGGGGTATTTCCGGGAAAAATACTCCAGAAAAAAAAACACCTTACATGGTTGAGAGAAATATTCTAAGAAAAAGTAATTCGCCTCCTATGGCTGCTTATTAGAGCAGAAAAATAATGAAACGAAATGAAATTCTATTGTAAATTCGCAAAAGCGTAAATAAATCGAATCATTTTACTTAATTAATTTAAGTTTTCTATTTCAACAGCTTTCAACGGCAATTACAACTTTTCCAATTTAATCTTTAAGCACCTCTGGAGCGTGGTATAAATCTTCTACTTATTTGCTTCAAAAATCTTACTTCCAAATATAGACAAATTAGTGTTATAGATTTACAGCTACGAGTAGTTTTTGTTATCTCCTATAACAACAGTTCTTCATAGCAGTCCGAGCTCAAATATAAAACATAAAGCTCAAGAAAAAAAAGGTAGATAGGTTAGTTTAGATACTTTAGATAGGATAAGGCCCTGTTGCACCGTTACTGTTGTACATGAATGGGTCAACGATTTTATGTATTTAGTTTGAAAGACTAACTCATACTCTGTCTCGTCTTAGTAATTAGCTAGTAGAGTCAATATAAATCAATTCTTCAACTACAGTGACATGACACAATACAGTATTTAAATATACGCCAGACAACACACCAATTGTCTGGTTTCGTGGTAAGGAATTATTTTCCTTGTGTTATGAAGTACCAGACAACGATTATGACGGGGGCATCTCTCATAAATACTTAATACATATAACATCCATGACATAGGTACAAATGATCGTGCTCATCATACAAACATTTGCCCCTTGCGGGATTCGAGCCAGCGTATTGGCACAGCCCGGACACTCGGAAGAAACTTTTCATTTTGGCCATACATTGACAGACAGCGTGTTGCACAGACGCTGCGTTTGTGTGCGTGCCATAAGGGTTGACAAAGTCCGTTTCACCGCACCGGTCTATTTTCACTTAAATAAACAGATACATAAACAACGTAAATAATTTACTTTAATTTAGTAAACAACGTAACGAGTACTAATTTTCATAATGTCATATTCACGTGGTATCGTGGAGAAATAAAAAGATAGTATCTACCTTAGCAACACCTGATTTCACTGATCACATAAATAATACAATTATAATTTCCTAACTACACATAATTATGTAGAATGTTACCTTTACTTAACGTTTTTAAAGTTGTTCACTGAATAATTAGAGGTTATAGTTGCATATTTTGTATGTAGTTACTTCCCATCTCTCATCTTTTGGGAAAAGAAAAAAGCTTCTATCGGAGTCATTTCTCGAGAAAGAAAGACACCCGTACACTGCACAGTACTTAGGCATCTTTCGTACACAAAACTTTGTACTTCCGCTAACTTCGCAAACATGCGCGTGCCATGCCCGCTAGGCGGTCACCTAATGAGATCCCTAATTCCGGCGAGATAGTGAAGTAAGTCAGACTAGGGAGGGGAGGTGAGCGTCCGTTCTGTATGTAGTACTATTATATATTCTGTGGTATTGGTCAGGAGCGCTAACCACTACACCAATCGCGTCGTCAATTTAAAGTACATTCAAGGACCTGAACCAACAGTGACTCAATGCAAAAATATTTAACGCGGTATCTATAACACTAAGTCGTCTGTGAATCCAATACTTGAGCTCGACGTTTCTTTTCAAATAAGATTTAGATATTTCAAGTAATAAAAATGCCTGAGTTTCAATATGAGCGACATAAAGTTTTCTGTACCAAGTCAGCGCTGACTCGATAACAAATTTTAAAGTGGAACCGCGGACGAGAAACAGATGGACTTTAGAGACACAAAAGTTTACTAAAGCCACAATCTCAATGACGACGATGATGACGACGAGTTCGACTACTGTTCCAGCGGTCGCGGGTTCGAATCCCGCAAGATGCACATGTTTATGTCATGAGCACGAACATTTGTACCTTAGTCATGAATTATTATATGTATTTAAGTATTTATGGGAGACGCTTCCATCATAATCGTTGTCTGGTATCTGAAGCAAAAGGAAGAAACTTCCTTAGTTTAAAACCAGGACAATAAGTGTGTTGTCTAGTGCATTTTTTTAATCCGTGAAACCCAAACGACCCGACATGGAACGCGATAACAATTGATTGGCTATTGTATCTGGTATTTCTCTGGTGCTTGACAGACATATAATTTCTGAAAGTCAAACTAAAGTAAATCGTGATGATGACTATGAACATTAGTAAATCTGCGACATATACATGATACTACCATGCTTAAGACCTCAATGGCTGTACCAAATTTCACTGTACCTGCTATCAGGTATTCCGTACTTTGTAAGTTCCTAATCGGGTACAACCGCCAAAAATCGTCCCTCACAGTCTTTGACCACTCTTTAAGGTGCTTAATCATGTCGAAAAACATCATTATCATTCATTCTCCTCATCCTTCTGTTCTTGACAGAGAGTTCATTATTCAGAAAAACTCAGTGAATAATGTAGCGATTCGGTAATGAGACGTAAGACTGAACAACCTCTGTTTAGTATGGCCGTAGAATATTTTTCAGGTAGTTTGGTGTTCGCAGCTTTAACTTTGATTAATCGGTAACCTATTTATTTGGCACCTCATAGGCAGGCAATACTTTAAAAATACCTTAACTGAGCCAGAAAGAGGTTCTATTAACACTAGGTTAAAACGTTGTTGCGTTCTGTCTCTGTAAAAATCAAAGAAACTGGCAGCAACAGATCATATTGAACCAATAGTTAAGATATCCAAAATGGTGCAATAGGACCGAAGAATCTCGAGTTACGAGACTCCTACGGATTAATCATCATATTCGGTGGCCGTAATTAGTATCGGTGGCCGAGTGGTATATGCATGCGCCCGGATAGTGTAGGTAAGACACAGGGTTCGATTCGTTGTCTTTCACAGTTGCTTTGTGTCATTTATCATCTCATCTCTCTGTGTAGTGCTAATTGATACATGATTATCAAAAAGCCCGGTGCACCAGGCTTGCTATCTACTCTACAAGAGCTCATACTCTGTTTTATATCTAATACAAAAGCATGATGCAAAATACACCTCTCAAAATTACCTCATTTCCGTGGATCTCGCTTTTGCATGCATTTAGCAGTAATAAAGTGGGCACGAATAGTCAGCCGGGATATACGCCGAACTTTCCGAAAACTAAGCGGAGGTATTTCAGCTATTCGGCTCGCTTCGCATTAGCTGGATGTATTCATACAAAAACCGGTTAAGTGCGTGTCGGACCCGCGCACTGAGGGTTCCGTGCCACCCTTAACTGAATTCAGGGTCCACTTACTTTCACTTAACGAAAACATCACAATATATTGTGACAGCAAAAATAACTTTGTTTTTCATAGTGTTTGTATGAAAGACAAAGTTATATTTGCGGTTGATAAAAATGTGCAATATCTCAAAAACTACTGGTTCGATCTCCTTCAAACCAATTTTCGTTGCAAGTTTTTGTTGAGATCTACATTTATTTTATTTTATTTATTTATTAAAAATGAACCTGAATGAAATAATTAAATGGTGAACCGGCTAGTAGGACGGTACTTTTGTCAAATCCACCCGCAATATTAATGTTATCTAATGAATGGCTTGTTTAGTTCAGCTAAAATGATTTTTGTTGTTGATCGTCATATTTTGTGTTAATAATGTTGTTTTGTGTTGTAAATGTTACTGTGATATGTTTGTGTTTGGCACCAAAATAGTATGTACCTACATGTGAATGCTCTTGATTGCGATTCCCGCTGATATTGTAAGTGTTTTGTATTTCTCTATTTAAGTGAATTGTATTCTTTTAGAGAAATAAATGATTAAACCTTAAACCTTATTTATTAAAAATCATACAGAAAAACTTAATCTAGGTACATTAATACCAGTGTGATTATAAACCAGTATTGGTTTTACCGCACACTGCGATTCGACGTCTGTTACTCATTTATATTAATATAACATGCAATACATGATTATGTACATCATATATTTTTTTCAAATTTTTCGCTTTCTTAGTTCAAAAGTTAGATGGGGGGGGACGCCCATTTTACCACTTTGGAAGCGTCTATATCTCAAACCTTACACTTTTAGAAAAAATGGTTTTCTTCTTCTTCTTCTTTGTTGTGGCGAGCGAACTTAAGTTGCACCCAAAAATGGTTTTAGAAACCTCAACATCATTTTAAAAGACCTATCCATAGACACCCCACAAGCATAGGTATGAGTAAAAAAAAAAATGGTTTTAGTTTTATGTATGGGAGCCCCCCCTTAAATATTATTTTTTCTTACTTTTTGTATCTGAATCGGAAAGCGGTAAACAAGATACACCTACCTACTAAGTTTCAGCTATGTGATGCTTATAGTTTCAGAATAAAGTGGCTGTGACATACGGACGGACAGACAGACAGACAGACAGACTTGACGAAACTATAAGGGTTCCGTTTTTTGCCATTCGGCTACGGAACCCTAAAAAGCGTATGAACAAAATGATGCTGGTGAATAGACGGCAGTCTTTTGTTTTTTGGGTATAAAGGTTATAGCACATCTATCCACCCGTTACGAGAACAACACCGTATCGACTCGAGACGTTTCGTATTCTTTGTATAAAACTATACTTCAACGTGCATCTATTGACTTCACCACCACGGATCAAGATCAACTCGGGACCCATTCTCGATTAGAGGCACATGCGTTGTCACGCTCTTACGGATAGTCGTTCGATGTTCGTCAACTATTCATACATTGCACCATGTCAAACGGGCTGTCATTCACAAGAAGAACTCATAAGTTGTAGCAAACGATCCGTCGAGGGGTCTGCTATCCGAATACGATCCGATGTCGCAGCGTTGCTGATACTTATAAGAAACGTGATTTAGTATTATAGTTGATGCCTGTTTGATGGCAATACGGAACGGTGCTGTTCTCTTTACGATTTTGATTCGGATAGATGTGCTTCAACCTTCAATATGCTTTTCGAAGCAGGACTTTAAGAGGGCTTTTGTACTAGTTCGTATCTGATACCTACGTATTCGGTTCGTAAAGTTTCGGTCGAATGAAAAACGTGTCCATTCAACTTCTAGGATAGCCAAATCATATCAAATTCGTATACGATGAAAGATATGGATTCGTTTTATTAATTACTTTAGCGGATACGGTGAGACTTGGGAACGTAAAAATAATATACTTAATCCGAAATACTATATTCGATTAATATCACGAAGTGATAATAAGGCAAGATATGCAGATAAAGTTGCAGATTATTTTATTAATTACAAATGATAATATTTCTTATATTAATTGGCAAAACCCAATAATAAAAATATAGTATAGGTACTAAGGATAATGCTAGCAGAAGTGCCTGGTTGATTATTAATTACAAATACTTTAAAATATAAAAAGTAACACCGTAAAATTATTTGAAAAAATCAAGACTTGTAACCGGAACGGCACAGAGTATGTCACGTTTTTGGCATAATTAGTACTCGTCATAAACAACCTGACACAAGTGCATAATTAACTCTAACGAGCCGCTAATGAGCTCCATTTTCAGGCACTATTCACTTTCGCAAAATATAACTTGAATGTAAACATGACATTCGAGATGCCATGAACTAAGCTGTAGTCTAACGACAATGTACTTATTAGCTTATTAGGTGCTATATGTATGAAAGTAACGTTAGCTACATATCAACTATATACTAATATGAGCCCTGGCCATTTATTTTTCTCAAAACATCAGTTAGCAATAAGACAGGAAGGTTTTTAGTGTAAGAAGAAACGAGATGTTAGTAATAAATAAATAAATAAATAAATAAATAAGTTTATTTCAGGCATAACCCAGAGCAGTTAGTAACAATGATTCTTAAAAACTAGTGTAAGTGCTGATTACATTTACATTACAATACAATTAATTGCAGTACAATACAATTAAGGCAGGCCGAAAGGTCAGGGTGCAGGTACATGTAACCTGCTCAGATGAGCCAAGAGGAGGCAGTCCCAGCGGTCAGCTAGGGCCGTCGTTAGTGCGAGTCAAGTTACTGCTAGCGCCATCTAGTGGTGCGCGTTGACAACGCCTCTACGTCTGGCCCGGACCAGCAACCGGAGTAGGGTTGAAAATTACAAGTAAAATACATGTAATTTTCAATCGTACTTTGTATTTTTCAGTAAAATACAGAAACTTTCAATGAGTTCTTAAAATGTATCTTTCGAAAGTTTCGTTTTTTACATGTATTAAACGTTGTATTTTTCGTTGTTTTTTTAAGGACTTGTAGTAATAAAAAAAACTTTATGGTTAAACCATCCTCCTTTAGAGGAACATATAATTTAAAATCATTGAATTGTTAATAACATAAAGAATGTCGTGTTGAATTTTGAGTAATCCACCATCATCAGCCGCTAGTGAGAGAAATTGGTCTTTTTTTGGGCGGACACACACCAAAGATCGCAACTCTAAATCTCTAGTCAATTCTAAAGACGGTATCAATGATGTTACTATTGACGAACCAGATGAGGTTCAGGTTGACGATTGCAATAGTGATATTGAATTATAGAAACATGTTTTTGTAAATAAACAAACTTTTCTCCTAATATAAGTATAATAAATAATTATAATAAACCATTATCTATCATTGTTTGTTTTTTTTTTCATTCAATGTAAATTATGAAAAATACATTGATTAATACACGTTTTATACACGTTTTTACATGTAAATTTGTATTTTTCAAATAGCCTTCAATTTGTATTTTTCCAAAGTTACATGTATTTTACTGGAAAGATTCAAAGTTGCGAAAAAAACAAATGAGTATCTTTCGCCATTTTCATCCCTAAACCGGAGTCATTATAGTGCCTTCATATAGTAAGGTGTTACAGCATTTTTTTCAGAAATGCGTATTTTTTTAAATGCTCATAAGCGATATCGAATATTCTCCGACAATAGGTATTTTTACCCTAAGCAGTAAAATGAAATTTTTTCATCTGTAATAGCATTTGCTTATAACATCTTCATTTAATTATCGAGTTAACCGATTAAGGTTATTAATTACTTGCCCATTATATTAATACAAAATACTAACACGGAATAAACGTTAATTATCGTGCGACTAACTAATTGTACAAAAACACAGTGCTATGATATGTGACAAATTGATAATAGGGACAGTCATATGTGCCATCTCCGATTTTATCAGTATATAAAACAATGCCACAGTACGAATTCCTCGTTGAGAGTGGGCTGAGTGGGTTTTATTAGGTTAGGTTATTTTATTTTTGATCTATAGTTTTGATGTTGTATTTTATAGTATGGAGTTCAGCAGAATTTAGATATTAATTTGCTGTTTATGTTTGGTGGCACTCGCGTAGCAGTTCGGTATAGAGTTCGACAGTCTTTGATGTTCATTTTAGTATGTAGGGGATGTAACCTAGTCTTCTTGTTTAAAAAAAAGTTTAATCCGATCATGATTCGTTGAACGAAGTTACTTAAACTTAACTAAATGTTAAAAAGGTTATTGTAGGTTTATTTTTAAGTATTTTTGTAGGTATATTAGTAGTATAATATAAATTTGTTGCTTTTTTGTGTTCTTTTATGCCACCTCAATCGTTTCTGCCTCACCCAATGGTTGACTGGTAGAGAAGGGTTTGAGCATTAAGTCCGCTATTGTACTTTCTTTTGTCTGTGCACTAAAGAATAAAATAAATAAATAAACGGCAAAAAAGTGAACGTTTTTTTCACTGTAATGACTTGGTATACTGCGGTAAAAGTAACGAAAAAACAACACATGAATGGTTATGCGACAAGATGTATGGCTTCACATAAAGGTTAATTTAAGTAAGTTTGGTGCTTGAGAAAGGTAATTGGATTTACTGTCGGAATTAGCATGTATATTTGGGCTACACACCAATTAGTTACAGGATCAGAGGCCGTAGATTATAAGTCTGTACTTATTTCAGATTCGTGTTGACAATTTTCTTAATGAAGCCCATTTCAGTCTCGTTATATTTTGAACTTTATTAGAAGACAATTTGAGCACATGAATACATATTTTCTCACATATTTAAAACAAACATATTTATTATAAATATAATAGATATGTATTGTTTTAAATACATAGAATTCTCTTAAGTAACGATCGCTGCTTGAAGCACAGAAGATATAATAGTAATTTTTATGCAAGGTTATACAAAGATAAGTTTATATGGTTTTAGAATGTTTTTGTAACATTCACATTGTCATATTTGTATTCTTAAAAGATGAAATAAAAAAACAAAAATTGCGCGAGGGCGGGACTCGAATCTCTTTCTGGCTTACCGGGCCAACTGCTCTTCCAATTGAGCTACCGTGCGCAATTTTTGGTTTCTTATTTCATCTTTTGAGAAGTTTATATTCAAAAAGCTACATAAGTGGTTCTGGTGCATATTAAAAGTTGTTTGTATGAAAACCAACCCCACTGTATGTACCTACATTACGGAGTGGCCTTGGTCAATTCACGCATGAGAGTGCGCCTTTATCAATAGGCTATACAAACATAAAACCAGATTTTGTTTGACTCTATTTAGAGCTGTCACTGCGAAGGTCACTAACATTATAATTTTATCTATTTATCTACCCGTGAGGTATTTAGCAAATTAATATTTATTTAGTTAGGAAGTGTCGGTTTTTGTGTATGACACCGGAAAAGCGCTTGATACGTGTGTGTTTAAATAATAAGTGGCATTATCTTCTATGCTCTTGATTTTCTGTCATTAAAATATTTCTTCTTGCTTGGGTAGAATAAGATTACTAACTATCTACTACTCCTACGTTTAATTTAAATAAATTATTGTTCTAAATTATTTTATATGTAACTGTCCGTGCGGTTGCGTACGGTGAATGCTGAGTGTACCTACTGGCAATTGTTTTGATTAACACCTAACGTGCTGCGCTCGGCCCGAATTGGCAAAAGCGCCTACCAAGCATTCACGGTACCGCGGGCGCGCTGCAGAGTCGCACTTTATTAAGAAATACATTAGATTGTCTTTTCAATCACACAATATGTGGATAAAGTTGTTGGTTGTGCAATAATGTTAAACATCTTTATTAAGATATATTATTAAGAAGATCGTACAATTGTTTTTTGTCCCAAATAAAAATAAAATATCTTTCAATAAATAGTATAAGCAAATAGGTACATACGATCAATCCATTCCTATGTAAGTATAATATCCAGTGCCAATACCGTACCGATATTTTAAGACTAATCTTAGTTTCGAAAAGAAAACACAGCAAGGTGAATGAATACTTAAACTTTATAATCTTATTTATGAAGGCCAGATCATACAAAACCTTTGTATCATGAACATGACAGATAAAATCAGCTATCTAGAGGTACAATAATTAAATGTTCGTAAGCAGCACAAGAAATATCTAATAGGTAAATGAATGTAAGAAACTTCATATCAGAAACCTAATAAAAACAGGCTACCTATCAAAAATCCAGCAACTTTGTGAAATTTCGAAACTAAAATTCTTCAACCGTTCCGACACTAATAGGTGAATTTCCTGAAAAATCGGAGGCACAGCTTAGTATGGGAGGAAATCCGCCCGCAAAATATCCTAGGGCACGTTACACTGGTCGTCCGCGAAGACCGGCACGCCCGCGTAGGCCTATTTTGGTGATTCACTTGGTTTTACACGCGAGCGGCTCCGAAGTGGGCTTTCGTGGCCGTGGAGTTGTCGCGGACGGCAAGTGGAACGCAGCCCTAGCGGGGTGAAAAATTTCGGAGCGTAGGAAGGGGATGATGAATGAGCCCTCCCTCCCACTTGAACCCGCATCCACTCAGGACGGGCCTCTCAACTATTGTTTGTGGAGAATGCAGTGCACATGGGTGTTCAAAGCGATCGCGCGCACTTATTTCCTTAGCCATAGAGCTGCTTTTCAAACCTAAAAATTTCCAGCTCAGCAGGTCTACTCTGCAACATGTCGTTTGTATTTTTGACCTTTTTAAAGACTGAGGTATTCAATTCAACATTAAGTATGTGATATCGTTGGGATTGGTTAATATTTGAGTATGTTGATCCATTAAGGCACAAGCACGTGTGTAATATTTCGTAATTCTATATTTATATGTTTGTCCACGGATTTCTCGGAAACTAGAAGTCATACCGAGATGATTCTTTTTTAAAGTTCAGTCAAGTATATTCCAACTCAGTGTACAGTGTCAGTTTTATCAAAATCGTTTCAGTACTTTTGATATATGGGTAAAAGTAAAAACCACTAAATAAAAATAATATAACTAGGTACTTTTTTGACAGATTTTTATGTTTTTTTTTTCAAATCTACCGATAGAGCTAACCCTCTCGCTCATACCAGTTCATCTAGTGAGTAAAAGGGATGGCATATTACGAAAATAAAGTCAAAATATTTAGAGTAGGGTACCCGTATTTGCTGCGTATGCATTTTCCAGTGAGGCCAGCCCGAACTCAAACAAGGATTAAAAGAATGGCATTGTGATGTTCCATAGCGAGCTCCTAAAATGGGGCACGTCACTTTTATTGGCTTACAAAAGATTTTCAAAAGTAAGGATTCTTCAATGAATCTCCATTTTCCGATAAAAGACACGCTTTGTGGAGTTGAGTGGAGAGGTATGGCGATCTCATCATCCTAATTTGGTCAGACTAATACTGTGTTTCTGGATGTTTTTACTACAGTTAGGAATAACTAAAGGTATTTTTAAAATGTGGTCTTTACTATGAGGTATTATAGTAATTGATCTAATAAGTTTTAAACAAAAGTAGGTACTAGACTAAGTCTAAGGACCTGTTTTACAATCGACAAACAAGCACTAATTAACGAGTAATTCAAATATTTATAGTCATTTTGTATGAAGTATTGGACAGATAACGCTAACCAGAACTTTTAGGACATTGTGAAACAGACCATAAATAACTTTGTTTTCTCTCTGTTCCATCACTACTCGTACTATCATGTGTTGGATTTTTTAAAAAAATAACACAGCCTATTAAATAATTTGTTGCAGATTTTACGACGGTTAAACTGATTTATGTAATTTGAAAATTAAGCATAATAACTAGCTATAGGTACCAACACCTATTCTTATCTAAACGTCAATTAATTAAAAAGATCTTTAACGTAAACAGAACTGAATGGATGGTACTAAAAAGCTTGCTTCATTAACAGTAAACCAAGACATAAAAATCTCTACGACTCTTCCGAAATCCAAACCTTACCATAAGGATAAAAAATTCGGGAGCGAAAATTAGGTGCGTAAGTAATGTATTTTTAAGAAATCGTTTTATCAGAATTTGTTATCAATACGCAAAAGACTTTGCTTTAACAAATTTAATACCCAATTTAAAATTTGAATAACATGAATTGCGAATGGAGCGTCCAGTCTCAATAAATGGGCACCAAAATTAGGACTATTTATGAAACAGATAAATCTTCCAAACATTTTGTATTACTATCCTTTTATTGGCTGTAGGTAAAAATAATAAACATTGCCTTTAATTCTTAAGAGTTGTGGATTGATGTAAAATAAATAAAATACATATATACGTACTGAATTACAACTGTAGCCATACCAATGGAATAATTATAATATTCTTATAACTCAATTCGTAACAAGATTGTTTGCAAACGAATCTGAAGTGAGAGAAAAAGGAACGTAATCCTGTTACAAAAAGTTTCCTGAATATCATGTCAGATGAGTAACAAAAAAGTATTTTTCGTTCAAAAGCAGGGAAATCTTTTTGTCGACATGCTTTTGCTCCATCTTCGTTGAAGTTGGGAAACAAATAATTTCTTAAAAGACTTGCTTTGTAAGAGCACTTTCGAATGCATTAATATAGCATCACAATATGATGATGTTACTTTTGGTGAAGGGTACATAGTGACAAAACATATTTGATACTTACATGGTAAAAAATCTGATAAACAACAATAAGAAAAAAGTACTATAGAGTAATATACAGAGAGAATCTATCTATAGTCTCTTTTTATATTACTTACATCTATGAACAACAAAAAAATATTTTTTGTACTTTTTGTAACCGTTATACTAAAAACAGAAAAATTTTTCTTGTACTTTTTGTAACCGTTATACTTATTTTATTTATTTATTTATAATGAATTTACAATAAAGCTTAACTTAAGAAACTATGCTATTCACAGCGTTACATAAACCAGCTGTAGTTTTACAGAACGCTGCGCTTGTTGAGTCGTTTTGTTTTGTTTGTTGTTGTACTGTAGTTTTTTAATACTTGCTTTTAATAAACTAAGCTGCGAGAAGATACTCGATAGTAATTTGTTTACCTACACATGAGAGCACATACCTACATTAGAGCACAAAACCTTTTAGAATATTTTACTGAATGAAAAAAAAATCTAAAACTATTGAAGAAATGTATACAAAGCTCTGTAGATAAGGGATTTTAAAACTAGGTGTATAAACTGTTATCTACTACTGTTATAACGGAAATTCAGACAGCGACCAGCGCTATAAAATGCCTATGGCTTTCCCATTTTCAAATAGAGAACCGACTTTTTTCCTTCGTTAGGCATTTCCAAGCAAAGGCATCGAGTATTTGACAGCCTGAATACTAATCTCCACGCAAAGCCTTTCATTCCACAGGGCTTATTACTTAGTTGCATCAAAGTCCTTCGGAAAGAATATTACTTTGAATAATAGCAAATAAAATCTTCAAGATCTCAGAACTTGCGCAATATTCTTCTTGCGTTCGAACCTTAATTAAACTTCAAATTGTTGAGTGGCGTTGAAACTTTTTTTTGCGAAATGGAATCTTAATAAAAGATGGTTTCATTTTGCTGTGTTTCCAAATAACTAGAATAGATCCTTGGATACGAATTCTAACATTATGACTTGGTAATTTAATCATTAGTACCTACTAAGCTTTCATTTGTGAAAGCTGAGTAAGTAAAAAGTTAAGTTAGTCTGTAAGCATCCCACTGCTGGGCAAAGGCCTTACCGCAAATGTGAGGTAGTATGAGCCATATTCCACCACGCGGGCTCAGTGCGGATTGGCGGAGGGGTGTTTGCAAGGCAAGCGACCAACCTTGCTATCAGATTTTATTCGCCCATAGGGCCTCTGACTAGGCTTGACGACTAATATAACCCATATTAGCCGAGACCAACTGCTTAACGTGCCTTCCGAAGCTCGTGATATACGTCGCTTATATGGTCGGAATGGTCACCCATCCAAACACCGACCGCGCCGTAAGTTGCTTAACTTCGGTATTACTACCAAAGCGCTGCCACCACTGCGCTACGAGCACCTCAAGCTCAAGAAAGCTGAGTAAGTACTTATGATTAAATTGCTACGTTTTGCCGAAACCAGCGAGCTACGTGGGGAAAAATATCTAGCCATGCCACCCCGGCAGAAGTGGTAGACCAAAAAAGTACTAGCTTGATGTCGTTAGGGATGACATGCGTGCCAATCTACTATCCACAGAGGATGCCCAATGCCGTACAAAGTGGAGGCGAAAAAGCAGGAATGGTGGACCGCGGGCGTGTTATCGCATGAAACTGGGTCTTACGCCGGGTGATAATGATTTCACTAAGCTTTCGTATACCATAAATATCTAACTAATCAACTAAAGGTGTTCTGTAAAAATAGGAACGTATCGATTCTGAAAACCGAACTTTTTACATCCAGCTGTTTGGGAATGTATCGCGATTCTATTATCTTTTTTATTTTCGTACTTTTGTTCGCTACGAACGGCGAAGGAGTGCAAGTTTATCGAGCAAAAGAAATAGTGCAATCCTCGCTGCATTTTATTTACAACACATGAATGCAAAAGATTTTCCACGCTGAAATACTGTCTGGAGCGAAATTGCGGTTTTGTCGAACGCGAAACATTGGTAGCAAACGGAGCGTTGTGTGTACATCGATATTATTTCTCTTCACACTTCGTTGGTTAGTTTTGTTGTTAAGATTAAATTATTCTGAGTACCTATACTATTTATTGCTCCGTGCATTCGGCAGCAAAAAACCTTCAATTACATTAACCTTATCTTATTGAACGTAAAGCTAAAAGTCGTTCAGTCGGTATTTCCATGACGTCATATTCCTTCGGGTCGTAGTTTGAAAATCGTCTTCATTCATCGGGATGTGTGCTCATTGCGGGCTCAGCCGGCCTGAATGAGCAATGACGCCATCCTCGAGCCTACTCTGAAAGACATTCACTTACATTTACGATTAGATTTTACTCTGTTGAACAATTTAATGACGAGAGCGAGACGGAAACAGTACGGATTTAGTACGTAATAGTTCTACAGCACTCCATATCACTCATAACGACTCCCAAAGACTCACAGTCTCCTCACATGACAGCCATAACATCAACATCCGCTTCCTTAATCAAAGTCGAACTCTGAGGAGGAGAAGAACTCTCCTTTCTCACTCTCTCTCATCTGCCATCTCTTATTTCTTACGTTCCGTTCCACGACCATATCCTAATTTAGAGTCACGGAATATCAGAGTAGGAGCTCGTCTGAGCAGTCGGCTGTTTAGTCAGTCTATGGCGGAATAGCTCACTATTCTCTTCTTACTATGTCTTCCTGATAATGCCACTGTGCAGACGTGCAATAATTTATTAATTAAACCTTTTTACATAATGTATTACCGTGAGATATTAATTTAACATTGCAATTAAGTGAGCTAGTCTCTCAGATAAGCCACCAGTGGTAACACTGGTTTCGGCTTAAGATTTAGGTGACCAAATACTGATTAAACAAATTCCAATCACCACCTATTACTAACGAATAGTTTTATTTAAAAAAGTCAAACTTCGACCAAAGGCGCAGCGTAGGACGTCCACCAACAAGATGGATAGTAAATACCTTGAAAACTTGATAGTGAAGACCTTGAAAAGATTGCAGGATCACAACCGGTCGCTGTGGAAAAGAGTGTGGGAGGCCTATGTTATGTTCAGTAGTGGACGTCCTTTGGCTGATAATAATGATGATTATTATTATAAAAAAATATGGAGCGATTACAATTGAGCGCTGCGCAGAATTATTCCGAACGTATTTCCATAAACATTAATTGTATTACATCTCTGAATGAAAAATTTTGAACTGCCGCCATTTCACATGCGATAAAAGACGTGCTTTGGGTACGGATTTTATATGCGTGCCCAGGTGTTTTAGTACTGAAATTTCCATTCCAATTGTTTCTGTTTCTGTATGCTGTTTATGTAAAATCTGACAGGATTCAGTTTTCCAATGAGCTGGATAGTGCAGCTGTATCTATATTTGGACGAACAGAGCATAAAGACTATGAAACAGCTCAGTTTACGATCCATTTTAGTACTACTTGACGCTTGTTGAAAGGGATATCATTCTATTTATATACGGTAGCAAAAGTATCCTATAGAACTTTAAAACCGGATATTTACATGTCTTTAATATAACTACTGTATAAAGCTATATGTATACGACAGATGAATGATGTAGGTAGTAACTTAGTAGCTGCCATTACGACGTAACAGCTTCAGCGTGTCGTGAAACAGCTGTCACTGAAATGTTGATGACAGACGAAATCGAACGCGAATCAACAAGTACGTGGAGTATTTGTGAATTCAATATCCAGGGGAAATCGGTATGACTAGGCTTTTACATAAATATCCCCTTTAACTGCCAATACATTGAATATCGTGTTATTTGTGGATGACTATACATTGTTAATGAGAACTTTAACACAACTTATACCTTATATTACTACTACGTCCTTGCGTTTTGAGTTAGCTCCCACCCCTCAATACATTTTTTTTTTAAATCGGTCAAGTAAGTAGTCCCTGAGACTAGCACATACAAACTTTTCAGCTTTATGACCCTTTACACACAGCTACTTTTAGCATCGATGCAGAAGCGCGTTTTAAAAACGCGCGACAGTATCGCGACTTACGCAATGAACAGATTTAATTTGGCATCGATGCAGAAACGCGTTAGTATCGATGCAGAAGTGCGACTGCGTCGACGATGCTAAAGCGCGTTAGGATCGATGCAGTCGCCAATATTCAGTACATAATTTGTCAATTTCCAGCATCGCGACTGAAAAGTAGCGCAGATCTAACAAATTGCTATAGATGTAAAAATTTGCATACCAATTTAACGGTAGAATGCACTGGACTTGTAAAATTCTTAAGATCTTTGTAACTGTATTCTAGCAAATAAAGACTTACTTACTTACTTAGATAGGCGGTGAATGAGACCATTCAATCCATACAACTTTTACTTCATAACTTAACATTTTTTATTACGTTTCGGATGATGGCTCGTAGTATAAGATAGATGGGTGTGGGTGGTCTCAAACACCTCCTAAAATTTGTCAACACCTTGCAATATCACCCTGTATAACCAACCAGCGTCAAGTATATATGCGTAAAAAAATATAGTCAAATTAAGGCACGTAGGTAAGATGATGCAACGAGCTTCATTAGATAAGTACAGTTTAAGTTTCAAAATTATGTTGTTAGCTTCACCGTCATAGCAGCAAAGAGATTGAGCTTAATTTTATCAGAAATCTGAAAACTTGAAGCGTGGGTTTTAGTTGAGCTTAGTTCCTCTAATTGTGTTACCCGGTGTTTGCCGTCAGGTCGCATTACCGTGGCATTCGCGGAACGTCTCATTACCCTGCCTCAGGCGATCTTAGGGCGGCTACATACGGCAGATCCCGCCCAAAAAGGCTAAAGGCCCGGACATTGAAACCAGACGAAAGGTGTGTTGTTTGGCGCATATACAGTGGTGGACAGCTAATTAAAGACACTTTGAAATTTTTATGTTAATCAAGTTTTGGGTTCCAATAATTTTGTATTATGAATACATAGAAACCAGCAACTGTTGTAAAATAATCATATGGGTTTTACGTATAATTTGTAGTTACTATTTACCATAACATTGATCTATTTTTCGTAATTTTTGACCTCAAATCTATTATGAGCAGAATAAGTGTACCAGTGATGTGGACAACTAATTAAAGACACCTAATGTAAGTTACTGAAAACCAAAAAAATACTGAAACTACAAAAAAGTTAGTTTATATGACATTGAAAATAGTAATTTTTTTTATTTTTTACAAAGTTTTTGATGTTTTATTGTATGTCGTTTAGCTGTATTTTGACCTTAACTTAGTCCTGGCATTGGTGATATGCGTTTCTTGTTATAATGTATTAGAATTTGTTCTAATGCTTTCATAAACGCGCCGTATACTTAATGAACATTAGCAACATGTCTCGCTAGTGTAATATCTAATACAAGAATCTAAATTTTTTCGATTGTATTGATGTTAGGACTATTATGGTAGCATATCTAAAAGATAGACATTGTCTCTTAGGAAAACTGAGACGGCCGTTGCAGTCGGTTTAGTAAGTCGTTAGTAAGTCTAAACTACAAGATATTCTAAACAAGATGCTTAGTCAGCTAAGGGTAAGATAGGCTGTTGTTGAATATTATTGTTTAGGTATTCCATCCATGTACTAGCATTTTTTCATAGGTCCAGCAATACGCCTAGGAAATCAACGACACACTATGATGTTTCCTCACTTTATATCTTACAGTTATATGATACATAGTCTTGTTAAATTGTCGTCTCATATACCGTTTTTCGTCGTAATTACATCTATTGTCTATTTACATTCGAAAACATCTCAATTATCCACTTTGATTCGGTCCGCGTTGAGAATGTATTTAGGAAAACCGCATCCGTGAAATATTTGGCATATTATAAATTTGGTAACTTATAAATTTTTCTTCAGTGCAAGTTTTTCTCGCATAATCTAGGCCTTATCATTCTTGCTAAAATATTTAACGATCTTCCTGCAGCAAATACTGTCATGAAAATATGCTTTGATCCTTAATATTTTTCATCTAGAAATCCCATTCTAGGACTTTCAGTGGGGTCCTATTCTAAGGTCCTGACATATATCGCATTGGTAACTTTGTACTATCAGACAAATAATAGTTAGTAGGTAGTTACCAACGCTAAAATTATCTTAATGACGCATTTATGAAAGCATTAGAATAAATTCCAATACATGCTTGCAAGGAACTAATAGCACTAATGCCAGGACCGTGCCAAGACTAAGTAAAGGTCAAAATGCAGCTAAACGACATACGACAAAATATCAAAAACTTTGTAAAACAATTGAGAAATGACTATTTTAAATTTCATATTAACTGACTTTTTTGTAGTTTCAGTTTTTTTTTTTGGTTTTCAGTAACTTACATTAGGTGTCTTTAATTAGTTGTCCACATCACTGGTACACTTATTCTGCTCAAAATGGATTTGAGGTCAAAAATTACGAAAAATAGAACAATGTTATGGCAAATAGTAACTTCAAATTATACGTAAAACCCATATGATTATTTTACAACAGTTGCTGGTTTCTATGTATTTATAATACAAAATTATTGGAACCTAAAACTTGATGAACATACAATTTTCAAAGTGTCTTTAATTAGCTGTCCACCACTGTATATTAATTTATTTAGAGTGTAGGAGACTACCTATCTCTGAATAATATGGAAAACTAAAGGCAAACACAAAGTTTAGTATAAAAGGCGTCGCTTCGTCGCTTCCAACTTTGGTTCTTAACAGCGTCGAAGCCTACACAATCAATATTATAATGATATTGTTATTGTCGTAGGTGCAAATAGGCCGTGTCGTGTCGTGAGTTCTCGCCTAAAAAAATTAAGACGATTTTTAAAACAATTACTTGTTAGTAAGTTTTTATTATACTTACAGATAGTAAAATGATACTTTCGTTGGCAACATACATATTAACAAATAGTGCAAAAACCGTATATTTTTTAATTATAGGTTTTGTATTGACTTCAGACCAAGCTAAGTGCGACGAAGACAGAATCCAAGACGGAACGAGCTCGCCCAGAAAAAGTCTTTTCGCTCTGACTTTGAATAGACTCTGTTCGTACTGTCGTGTGCACTCTACCTTATTCGTGAGTCGTACGTAGTTTAACGTCGTTTAGAATCCGCCTGTTGCCAGTTGCCACCTTCGCAATTTGTGATCTCCGCCTCGAAGCGACAAATTGGACCGAAAAATAAAACCTTTTTTGAATAAATTGCGCCTGTCACGAACCGTGGCCTTGAATTAGGCAAAAATGGAATATGGTAACAAAATGCGCAAAAATTGCAATGTTTTTTATGTTTGATGACGAAGTGCGCCACATTTATGTTTCAGAAATAAATAAAAGATGTATAATATCAGAAAAATCAACGCGAAATGTTGAAAAATTTAAACATTTTAAAACAAGTTCTGAGTTTATTTTTAGATTAAAAAGGTAAGCTTTATTTATCGGATAAGGGTATTGCTAATATGGCTAAAGAAACTAAATAAACAAATAGCTATTTGTATTTGGTAACAAAATGATAAGCGAATCTAAAAATCAATAGAGGCCGAACAACATTTTCCCCATACGGGCAATATCGCATATTTTAACTGCGTTGACAATATTCTAATCTAAACGTCCACACTCCGTACCATGTGGGTGGTTCAGTTGATTTATAAACTACGAGGGTTCAGTGAAGCAAAAATACATAACTTTCCCCGAAAGCTGCTACGAAATAGTTAAAAGATTGTCATATTTATACTATTTTTATTCTTTATTGCACAGCCAAAAGAAATCACATATGGCGGACTCAATACTTAAAGCATTCTCTACCAGTCAACAGTCAACCATTGGGTGAGACAGAACTATATAACTATCATATATTTTTCGAAGATTTCCATAGTTAAGGCCATAAAAGCCACATTTGTAGCCTTGTAGCAATATGCTAGTAAATACTAAAAAGAATAAGCATATTCCGTGCTTATTTCAGTATTCCGTGCCAGTGCGCATGTTTAATTTTCCTTTTATTAATATTTTATACATTCGCACATCTTAATTAACATTCGTATAACCAAGTCGGAGGCATAAGAGTACGAGCTTTCCTCTGCGCGTTTTTATGCAAATTCTATAGTTATTCTGCTAATAACGGCTTGAGAAGGCCAAATGAGGGTTCTTGGGAGCTTTCAGAATTTCCGACAAACTGTAGGCTCGGCTTAAAATATGTAAGACTAGAGATACTGAATAGGGGGTTAGGAGGCTCAATTCAGCGAATGGTGAGAGTCTCTGCTTTTTAATTAGTTTTTTTTTTTACTTTGGAATCTTGCACAATTGCGTTTGGTTGCGCGAAAGATATGGAGGTATTATTTTAACTATGTTTTGTTAATATACCAAAATAGCCAGATATTGTATGGTAAGTGACAATGATGGACCATGTCTGACTATTCACTATATATGCTAAGCTTTGAAGTCTATTTTTATATATATAGGCCCATTTACATCAGACGAGCGAATGCTCATTATATCCCCACTTCATTGCATTCTTCTTATGTAAACAGACTCAGAGCATTCATTCGTTGTTCTGTCTAATCGAACTTCCGATTACAATAAAATTTCAATAAATAATGATCTTGTTCTATCTCTAGTTCTTTGTTCGTTTGGTCTAAATCAACCTTTAGAATGCAACAATGTTTTGCTGCTTTCGAGTATCTTTATCATAATAATAATAACTTATGTGTATTCATGCAAATGTTTTTGGTAACTCTAGGCATCTCTACATAAACATTTTTAACTGTCAATCAATTACCGATAAGTCTAGTTATTTTGTTTTCGTAATTGTATCTATCCCAAAATATAAGATCGAAGCGGTTAGGTGGAGAACCTTTTAACCTTCCAAATACCAGTTTCAGTTTACCATCGACACTCATCTCTACTGGGATTTCCCAGTGCCTCCTATTTGTGGGGCCATCAAATGGGTTGCGGAAACGTTCGCAAACGGACATTCCGCACTCGGAGCCATTGAGGCGATGAGGACCCGCTCACGATGCTCAGCTGTTTCCTATTTGGATGCGGATTCCGTTTTGTTTATTGCGCAATGTGTTTAAAGTTAACCGCATATTGGCTGACTAGTCGCGTCTTTCGATTGTGGATAAATAAGTTTTTTTTTATAGTTGTTTTAAGCAATAAAAATATAGAGTTCAAAAAAGCGCGTTACTAGACGGAACTCGTTACTATGCCAGTAATTTAATGTTAGGAAAAGTAAGCTCTTTTCTAATAACTTCTTGATTAGTGACAAAAGCTATCATCTAATAATATTTTCATGCTTGGATTTCTTGACTGCTATTGTTAGTAGCAATAATCTTCACTAGCCACTTCAATGCAGAGACTTTTCGCACCTACATTTTCTCCACACTTTTTTCAAGACAAAGAAAGGCAAGAAAAATCTTATCTTGGAACTTGAATATTTTAACGTTTACTCTGACTGCAAGACGCTGACAATAAGTTAATCTTAAGCAAACGTTTTAAATTGTCAGCTCAAATTGAGCTTGCTAGGAGCTGCTTAATTTTTTTATGTCTTTAATGAAGACTGTCTAAAATAATGGTGACGTTTTCACACTTTTGCAGTAGCAGCGTCAGGTGGGCACGCGGGGTTAAAAGTGGTTTCTATTAAAAAGTTGTCCCAACTTTTGTCTTGCTCTTTTGATGCGTACTTCTCTTCAATGCTAAAGAGGGAATAAGCAATTAATAAAAGCTTAATACTTAAGTTCGCTTATTATAATATTTAGCTACGAAAAGATATATCTCGTGTTGCGTACACGCCATGGCCACGTAATGTGTTTATTCAGTATGTATAGATAGGTACCATATTGTATATGTATAAGAAAATAAAACCCGTTGCCGAGTACTTACTCGGCAACGGTAAAGTACTTACTTTTAAAAGTATGTTATGATAGGTTTCCACACATCACACGTAATATAATTTATTTGTGTATTTTTTTTTTATTCCCCACCACTATATCGTCGAACCGTTTTTCTTGCACATTGGGTAGCTCGATAAGCGCAACAGCATAAAATATGTGACAGGATTACTATCGCAAAAAATATGCCCTTACTATCGTGTCCCCAGCCACTGGGAGAGTTATTGACGGCCCACTGCTTACGGTCGCCATGATTTATCAAAGCTAGGTCTCTTGGGGTTAAGTGATTTTTCCGGGTTAAAACGGATAAACCAGTAACTGATAGGAAGCGCAGATGGCTAGAGGATTGTAGTGTGTAAGTACATTAAGGATGTATCTCAAGAATAGTTATATTTTTAAGTCATTACTACAGTCAGTATGAATGTCTGTTTACTTGTCTGGACTCTTTACGATTATGATTAAACCTCTGAACCGATTAATATGAAAATAAGATAGTCGTAGAGTTTCTGGGGCATGACATAATATTTTCTTCGAACGTTTATACAAAAGTTTGATGTACTCTTAAAAGATGAAATAAGGAACCAAAAATTGCGCAGAGGGACTCGAACCAGCATCTTTCTAGCTAACCGGGTCAACAACTCTTCCAATTGAGCTACCGTGTTGTCGGTCCGACCGCGCGAAATTTTTGGTCTCTTATGGATACGTCATTGCGTGACGTTAGCGCCATCTACACGTCTAAACCCGGCAAAAAAGTTTGTTGGTTACCTACCGTAACTACTAAATCTATCACATATTAAAATTAATTACTTTTATTATAATAAACAAGAATAAACAAACAGCGATACCACCGACGGTTAATAAACTTATTTGCCGCGATAAACGTGTCATGAGAATATTAAAATTTATTGTACAGTCAACAGCATTTAAATGTATAAAATTGCGTTCGATTTTGAACCCTGTTTTAAGGATTAATAAAGGCACGTATCGACATTTTCGTTACTAGTGACTAGAGATAGGTAATAATTGATTATGGCCATTGTTATTAATAAATATTACTTTTAGTTGATAGCACCCGAATATAGGTTGATAATTTTTTGTGCTGCCTAGAGAAAAGTAAAACATGAAATGGAAATATTGAAGGTCAAAATTTATTCGAAGTAAACAACTTACTTTTTAAAATAGAAACAATAAGTTAGCACAAGGACTAAACTGATTCAGACACCATGTAGTTATTTTGCGACTGTCCAGGCAACAGACTTTCTAAAAAAAAACTTTTGTGTAGAAACTTCGATCTTAGTAAGTGTCCAATCAACTTTTGTATAGAAAGAAACGTAGTAATAAGCCTAGTGTACACCGAAGCTAAACATTTTACAAGCAGTTTTTTGCCGACTTCAAAAAAAGAGGTATTTAATTCCTGTATGTATGTGATATCGTTGAGAATTGGATATGTTGGATTTGAGTATGTTGATTTGTTCATATTTGTATGTTTGTCCACGGATTTCTCGAAAACGAGAAGGCATAGCGAGATAATTCTTTTTTAGTTAAATCAAGTATATTTTTGCTTAGGTACAGTGTGAGTTTGATCAAAATCGGTCCAGTAGTTTCTGAGATATGGGTAAATAACTGAATATGGCTAACTAACTTGAAAGAGGTTAAATTTTTTTATTTATCTTTTTTAAAGCAAAAAATGTCAGGGAATTGCCATTTTTAACTAATTTACGAACTCAAGGCGGCGTACTTCGTGCGTATAACCAAATGTCAGTGGCAAGGTACTCCCCGGGAATTGTACGGAGTTCTACGAAACTCCTGGAAACACGTGGATCTCACTGACAAAAGGTTTTTTTTTTTAAATTGTTATGCGAGCTAGCGCGATCGTGCGTTTGTTTGAGAAAGGTTGGTAGCATGACAGAAGGATGCTCATATTTAATTTAAAAAAATGAATCTATCTAATGTACAAATAGCTAGCTGTCCTAAAGCCTGTTTAACCACTTACCAACAAATAAACAAAAATGGAACGTAATTTCGTATGAATAAGTGGACCATTAGAGGACAGATAACGCTATTGAATTGTTTCAATGTTACACTCTTTAAGTTGGTATGTTAATATTTTCTTCTGGTCCGGTGTATGGGTCTATTACTACTACACAGTTTGTTTCTTTTGTTTTCTTTAAAGTTGCATCAATACACAACAAGCCATCTTATCTTGACCATGTTTTATAATAATAAATGCATTTCATTTCATTTCTATCTGATTGAGGCGCAGTTAACAACAAAATTGCATCAATTAAGAAATAGTGCAAGCAACAATGCATTCCGTGCAAATATCTTCAAGTCCCGGACATTTCAGTGACATAAGCTGGAGCTCAGAAGTCACGTCTAACGGAATCCAGCTAAAAGCGTCTACTCTTTAAGGTGAGGTGGGTTAACAGTGAAATTTAAATCTAATAAAAATCTTTTGATATTAGATATAAACGATATGCTAAATATAAAAAGGTCTTTGGTACGATTGGATAAAGTTGTTTCTATAGAATAATCTCACAAAGTTACCTCTTTTCGGTTCATTTATCTTATTTTTCCGATTGACTTCCAAAATTATAATTATGTTATGATGGATCATTTACCAAAATTAAGTTCATAGACAACTAAATATATTTTTTACTTTTTTTTTTTGTCATTTTAGATTCACGCGCAACTTCATAGATAAAAGAAAATGGGAAAACCCTGGCCTTAACTCAATTTCTATGTTTCCAGCCATGACCATCGAGCTTGCTCTAATGCATACCCTGTCTAGCTAGAGTGACAAGGACAGCCAGAGTTAAAGATACGGGTACAGCCTCAGAGTAGGGACCTAGCAATTCGTCTAGGACCGGAATCTCGTTTCGGCTGAAATTCTATCCGGAACGTGCTAGCTTTGTAGCTTAGCTGCAGCCTAGTTGTCACAGCTTAAGGCCGTCTTATTCCGTCAAATTATCTCATAAGCCCCGCCCCCTTGTTAAAAGTGCGGGGCGCTTCCCCCACCAGCACCCCCGCACAAAACTTTTTCTGTCAACTTTGTCTTACAAATCTCGTGTATAATTAAGCCATCTAGTGTTTATTTAAGGAACAAAATTTTCTTGAATAAGATACTTCATGCGCTTTTGTAAGTAACATACCCACGCCATCTAGCAGAACCCCTAAGAACTTTTACAAAATGGTTTCTTTAGTACACCATACATGCTTATTAGTCTAAACGTTTATCGAAAGAACAAGGAACGCAAAGAGTGGCATTTCATTCTCACACGACTGGTCAGCACTTTATGCCAGCAACCTGTAACCATTATAAAAACAAGAAAGAATATCCGATAACATTTATTATATTCTTTATTGCACTTATAAGATGTACAGAAAATAGGTACAAGAAGTCACAATGTGAACAAAGGTGGGCTTATCCCTAAAAGATACCTCTTCCAGCCAACCCATAGGTGTAGGAAATGTAATGTAATAACATTTAGGTGGTTTACATTAAGATCCTTTTTGTCGACACAGTTATAGTCTCACTACTATCTTCCATCAGTCTTCCAATTGATGATGACTGAAGACCATTACAGATATGGCAATTCAAATTTAGGGTTCCGTACAAACCAGTAGGTATATAAGTCAAAGTTCACCCATCACGAGAATTTTGTCATGGTTTTTTTTTACACACTGAAATTCATAACATTTCAAATCATCATCATCATTCTCTTGCCCTGTTCCCAGTTTATCTAGAGTCTGTGCAGTATGTTTCACGCTTCCGTTTAACATTACAAATATGGAAAGCTAAATTAAAGACAAAGGTTTCTTTATCGTTTCAGTAATCCTTTAATAATATCAAAGTTTTTTATTTACTAGTCGTCTCCCGCGACGTCGCCCGCGTATATTTTGGATGTCCCGTGAAATGGTTCAAGTAAATTAATGGTTTAAAGTAATTACTATCGAGGTCACCCACACCTTACCACGCTTAAAATACTCGCTTAATATCAGCCTGAACTATAAAAATGACTTGACTATCATGTGTTAGAAAGTAAGAAAATAGTAAGGCAAAAGTAGTTAGTAGTAATCTCTCATTTAGATGCAATACTTTTTTCGGCGAAGTTCACTGTCAAATATACTGAGCATTGAACTTGGCTATCATTTTTCACATTGATGTTTTTGTTGGGATATCATAACTTTTTATAGAAATATTTATTTGCTTATTCATAAATCATTAATACATATTTTGTGCAAGCTTTCATCCACTTAATTATAACGGTTTCAGACCCTACAATTAAAAAACTTTCTTTTGTTTTCAGATTTTTTCCTTCGCTTACACATTATTACCTAGCTAGATGCCATATTTCAACTGTCTAGGTTTGTTAATTAGAGCACCGCACCCACACAATTACTTTGATAAACCATATATGGTTTTGCCATGTTTGACTTTTTGTAGTCTAGCTTATAGACCTTTTTTACTATAAAACTGTAATTTGGCATGGGTTTCTTTATATCCTAATCACACCGCCTAAAATATGTATTTTAAAATATTTTTGGGACACCTCCCTACAAGGAATGAATTATGATGAGCATGAGTTCCTACACCGAAAGGGCAACACCAGGGTTTATCTCATGAATCGTGATAGTAAGACAGTTGAAATTTTCAGGAAGGATGTATTCATGTTGCCGTTGAAAAAACAAAAACTTAAAAAACAGTTTTTTTTTTCAGGTTGCTCTCATACAACTTATCTACTCTGATAATGATAATAATGAGGGGCTGCCCCATTATTAGGACTTCATATCTTTTGTATGGGACTCCCTGACAACAGATATGATGTTTATGCCATTTTCATAGATAATGGTACGGAACCCTTCGTGACCCCGAAGCGCCATTTGGCGCTAACTACAAGATTAATAGAATTATTATGTGTCACAAACACCAAAGTTGTTTTGGATATTCAGTAACAGCAATTTGAGGAACGGTTATAAAAATAAAATTAAGACAGTCTCCACACATTTTCGACAGAACAAAATTGAAAAAATTATTCAGATTTGACATTTCTGAATGCAAATATAATTGGATTATACTGAGTAATCTCCATGTTCGTCGCTCAAGTCCATGTCACCAAATAAGAGATAGATAGTCAATGCATTATTACTACACGATTCAGAAAATGTGTACGTACGTACGTAAATAACATGGAAACCTGAGTTCCATACACGAAGAGAGCTAGACCGACCTTAACTTAACTTCCAATGTTTGTATTTTGTCACAGGAGTCTAGATGTAAATAAATAAATAAAATTAATTAGACCTATCCCCTAATAATTTTCTCCCTCCCTCAAATTCATATAATATTTTCTCGTCTCCAATATACTAGAGTCACCAGGGCACAGCTTTAGCATTTGAGATTACTGCTAAACCTACAGTTATGGTTTAGCTCTGATTTTTCCAAATAGAGAAAATGTTCAAAACTACAATAATTTGACATGAGTGTTTTATGCTTTTTGTTTATATTGTTACTATAGAAACGGATTCATCTCTACGATTGGTACAAAAATATAGTTCATTTATTCACATCAATTATATATGTCGCTACAGCCTTTCTCTTTTTATTTTGCTTAACACGTAGAGGTTGGGGGTTCCATCCTCATGGCATTGAGGAGATTTATCCGCATGGTGATGATGTTTTTGATACTAATTTTCTTTTTGAAATTTATTTTCATTGTTATGTAGATTTTTTAATAGGATTTGCTACTTTAAAAAAAACCTAAAAATTTAATTAGTTTTTATTTTTAATTTTTTTTATTTTAAATGTTAAAATGTCCAAAACTTAAAATAAATACTTATTTCGTTTTCTAAAAAAATATTGTGACTATGTAGAAAAATATTCATGATACCCCCGATTTGAACTCGCGACCTTTGATTAGTATAAGACTGGTGCTGATCCAACTGAGCGTGATGCGGCGCGGCGAAATTAGCTATTATTAGTTCTTAGGTGTTTTACGTAATTAAGTACGCAAATAAAATTGCAAAAATTGACATAGGTCCAGCGTTCGCAGTGGCGTCAAGGGGAATGAGGAAATGGTATCTCGTGCTTGTCATTTGAATAAAAAGATAGCGCTATTTCTGCTTGCATGTATAGAACAGAGATGACCCGACGATCAACTGTTGCGTCAAAGTCGTTGCGCGAATCACCATCGTCACAAGTGTGAGAATCACTAAATCAGTGTTTTATGAATGAAAATGTTAATAAAACTGGAAAAAAACGATTGGACGCCCTAAACATCTTTGGTGTCTAAAGTAATCTTAAAAAGACAATTGGAAGAATTTGCTGCTTGTAAGAAAGAATACAGACTAATGAAAAAAATGGACCTTTCTTTGCCTGAACATAACACCGATAAAAACTAAAAAAAAACATTTGATTCATAGCTGAGATCTCACTTATGTGGTCAAAATGTATATTCTTATAATCCCCTGTTCCTCACATCTGTGTAGCTTGAGCAAATCAAGATCAAAAAAGTCGAAATAGGTCAAATAAAGTGTTTTTAGATATTTCGTTATTCTGATCTAAATAACAAACATTTTGAAATCATTTTAACATGTATATGTGTAGAATGGAATTACCTACTAAAATATGTGATTTTCATAAATATAAGTCCAATAATTTGAAAACTACATAGAAAATACGAAAAAAAAGGGGCCCACTTCTGAGGCAATTATTATCGAGCAAAGTAATTACAATCGTGTTTCCAACCACAATCCAGCTTTCTAGTAATCTTCTTCTATAACATATATAGATTCGAGATTTAAATAATTAGTGTTTCCATGTTTAAACTCAATCGAAACATCGTAAAAATGGAATATCTGGGCCTTAAACGAAATGTCATGTCAAAAAGCAAGCACGTGGCTTGATTTTGTTGAAAATTTGGATTATAATCTGTGCTTTTTACACCCTGTATTTTTTTAAACTCGGTTTCGTCAGAAAATACACAATTTTTAGCTTTGATCAAATGGTGAATAAAAGTTTGTATAAAATTACTTTTATGTAAAATTCCCAATTTATCATTTTGAAAGTCTATATCAAAGAAATACATCATTCACTTAACATACAATCGAAACGTCACTTTAGGTTTATCGATATCGACAATGCAATGAACAACACTAATTTCAAAAGGGAAATGCCCAATCCAATCCCATCTCGGATTCCAGATGCGGAAGTTCCAGACTATTCATGGAACCAATCAGGATTGTCATTTGCACGTGTTAACGACGTTATTGGTGATTGTGTAGGATTTGAACTTTGTGACAAGTGGTTATGGAAGCTTTACTTTTTTACTTCTGTAAAGAAATAAAATAGAAAAGGTGATTTATAGAAATAGAAAAGGTATTTATATCCAGGTTTGTTCAAAAATTACTACATTTTATCTTCTGTATAAGGTTGCTAGTGACTGCCTCTTTGGTGTAGCGGTTAGTTCGCTGGGGGTTCGAATCCCGGGTTGGGACGAAATTTGTTTCTTGAAAGTACTCGGAAACAGCTCGGAGTCAGGAAGTTGGAAAACTGCCGTTGGTAACTTTTAGATATTTATAACATTTACCTAAAAAAAGCGATTTCACCTTGAATAAACAACACTATTATACCTACATAAGTTCATGTTTTCTTATAATGGCGGTCTTTACAGGAATTCTTGGAGAACAGATATTCAGAAATCGGAGAACGTGGCTTGATATACATATAAATGTATTGATTTATATAGGCATTGCATAAATTAGATATTAAACAAAATCATGATCATTACGCAGAACGTGCGATAGTATTTATTTTATCTTTTCGATTACAACTATTCGATATGTATTCGATAAAATAATCAAAATCTTTATTTCAATTTAGGTCATGAAATGACACTTACATAGGTTCTTTATAAAGGATAGGATACCTATAATACGGAATTAACGTTACAAATACCACAACTCCCATTACATAAGGAATACTATGGCGATAATATGGTAGAGAATACCATAATGTCATTGGGTGGGCAGTATTTTAGGAAAGCATTCAAACAATTTTATGGCGTCCTAACTGCATCTTTTTAGGGTTCTGTAGCCGAATGGCAAAAAACGGAACCCTTATAGTTTCGTCAAGTCTGTCTGTCTGTCTGTCCGTCCGTATGTCACAGCCACTTTATTCTGAAACTATTAGCATCACACCGCTGAAACTTGGTAGGTAGGTGTATCTTTTTTATCGCTTTCCGATTCAGGTACAAAAAAATTGAAAAAATGATATTATGGGGGGGCTCCCATACATGAAACTAAAACAAATAAAATTTTTTTTACTCTAACCTATACGTGCTATAGTCTATGGATAGGTCTTTCAAAATGACATTGAAATTTCTAAAACCATTTTTTCTAAAAGTCTAACGTTTGAGATATAGACGCTTCCAAAGTGGTAAAATGGGCGGGCGAAAATTTTGAAAAAATATGTAATGTAGATCTCAACAAAAACTTTCAACGAAAATTGGTTTGAGCGAAATCGAACTAGCAGTTTTTGAGATATAGCACATTTTTATCAACCGCAAATATAACTTTGTCTTTTATACAAACACTATGAAAAACAAAGTTATATTTGCGGTCAACAAAATATTGTGGTATTTTGGCTAAGTGGAAGTAAGAATCCCTAATTCAGTTAAAGTTGGCACGGAACCCTCAGTGCGCGAGTCCGACTCGCACTTGGCCTGTTTTTAAATGTATAGCCAAACAATGTTCCATGACAATTTTAAAACCATTCTATATGAAACAATTAATTTATTAACGAGTAATAAAATAACATTCAAATCTTACTTTCTTACAGTTTTATTGGTAATGAATGCTTGAGCATGGTCGCTTGAATAGAAACCATAATGAAATATTCAACAGCGCGTGATTATTAGCCATAAAATAGTAAAATTGCGAATTTATTATTAGCTTCATTTAAAGATGTACCGTACATTAAACCTTTAAATATACCATGTTCATTTAATTTAACTTTAAGGCAACAAACCAAGGTTTCAGCAGTATTTTTCTGAGAATATGTTACCTGCAACAATAAAATTACTGTATTAATTTAAATCTTAGAACCAAACATCAAGAATGACAAGATGTTAAATTAGTATAACATCTTTTTCTTACGAAATTGTGAAATAGGTATCATCGAGGTCACCGCCGCCTAACCACTATAAGTACCAAAATCGACTGTACCTTGCGTCGTAATAGATCAATCTTAAACATCATAGTATCTTCACAAACTTCAACGAGCCCCGTATTTATATTCAGTTCCGCAGTTTGGTGTTTGCTGCCGGCACTTTAGGCAGACAAAGTGACGAACAAAGGATTTCAAGGAGGTCCCCCCTTCTCCCTCACCCCGTTCCAGTTGACGCTAATATCTTCACTTTGTAAATAGAGGGCAAATAAACAAATTGTTTGTTAATGTACTTTGAGATTAATCAATCAATCAATTCATAGTATTTTTTTTTGTTTCTGGCAGGATATGTCCAAATATTACTTACTTCTTAAAAAAAATGTGTGCCTATGTGCTATTCTGGTGTAAGAGCTATATATATAATTGTAAAGTTTCTTCAAAATCCATCCAGTTATTTTTGCATGACGTCGTCACAAACATCGCTCTCACAAACTTCCGCGTTTAGAAATTAAATATAAAAAATATGCGCCAGACAACACACCCATGTCTGGTTTCGAAGTTAGGAATTTTCTTTCTTGTGTTATGAAGTACCAGGCAACGATAATGACGGAGTCTTTCTCATAAATACATAAATACATATAACATCCACGACTAAGGTACATAGAATAGAATAGAATAGAATAGAATAGTATTTATTTGCGAAAAAACATGGTACATATTAAGTTTTTACAAATTATTAGGTATGAACATGCATGTTTCATCGAACTATCGATATGCAAATATTTCGTCATCGTGCAGTTATTAATATTAACAAGTAAAATCACTAAAATACATTTCAAGATTTACAGATTGTCAATAGAGTCAGATTACAAAATCTCAGTAGATAGGTAATTAAATTTTCAACAAATTTGAATACATCAATACGTCTAAGTTAAATTAGGTTTTTACAAGTCAGTATAATATGAAATAATAAAATAAAAATGTATGGTCATAAATTCATAAGTGCTATGTCAAAAGTGATATTATTGATAAATAAAATTAACATGTCAGGAATCAATAACAATTCGCTTGAAGCGGCCGTCACGGCAGAATTTCTCGAATTCATCTATATTATAAAAGCAATTGTCAATAAGGGTTCTGAAAAGAATTCGCTTGTAAACATTAAATTGCAAGTTCTGAATTTGGCTCGGAAGCAAATTAAATAGTCGAACGCACATATTAAAACTATTTCTTGCGAAGCAAGTTGTGGCTGCTAATGGTACAGATAGTTTCCACGGGTATCTCCTTGTGCGACCACTATTAAAATCTTCAATTTTCTTTGTAAATAAGTTAGCGTTTTTCTTAGTGAATAATAAAATTTCAAAAATATATAGGGACGGAAGGGCAAGAATATTTAACTCTTTAAATAGAGGCCTACAAGATTCCATCTGTTCGACATCACAGATTGATCGTATACACCTTTTCTGGAGAATGAAGACACGATCCATGTGCGTCGAGTTACCCCACAGAATCAGCCCATACCTCAGGATAGAACCAACATATCCATGGTATGCCATTATGGATGTCTTACGGTTAGCCAATTTTGACAGACGATAAAGAGCGTACACAAATCTACTTATCCTCTGGCATACGAGGTCTACATGGCTTTGCCAGGTAAGCTCTGAATCGATCACAATACCGAGAAAAGTCGCTGATGTGGTAAGTTGTGTGCTAATATTTGAATTTATTCAGATTGTCAGTACTGTAATCGCGTCTCACGTCGAACCAGTATTCAAGCGGCACTTCACGAGATTTAACTGGTACAGTTAATAGTTGGGCTGTATTGTGGTCTGATAAGCATACAGGCTTAGTATATCCTATTGCTCCTTTTATATTACTCGCGAAATGGTCTATACAAGACTCCCGACGTGTAGGTGTTTTAATATGCAAGTTCAAATCGTATCTAGTTAGTGTTTCTATTAATTGATGGGACCAGTAACATTGCTTTAGGGTGTCAACATTCCAGTCCCCTGTGAGAATTATAGGTTTTTTGAATGATTTTAATTTTTCAAGAAGAACATGAAGTTTATCGAAAAATATTTTTTTGCTTGCTTTTGGAATACGGTAAATACAAATAAGAATTATTTTATGTTCTACTAATTCCAATCCACAACATTCAAAAGTCAATTCTGCTGATATGTCTTTCAGAAATGGCAATTCCTTAGTTGTAATCGATTTGCTGGTTAGAATACAAGAACCACCACGCTTTTTCTTTTCCCTACAAAATGAGGCGCCTAACTTGTAACCTTTGAGGTTAATATTTGACTCACAATGTTTCCTGACAAATGTTTCCGTTAAGCAAATTATATCTGGGTTTTCATTTATCTCTGACATTTCATTTATTGTTATTTCTAGTAACTCCTTCTTGCTACAGAATCCAGCTATGTTCTGGTGCATGATACGAATGAAGTCATTATTTATAAAAAAGGAAGCGTTTGCGATCTCAGGTTAGGAGTCCCGGGACATTCTCCTGGTAAAGTGTGGTATGACTGATTTGGAGAAGGTGATTCCGAGTGGTTTGCTACCTTTCCTTTACTTTGCAAGTTAGTCGAGAATGTATGAAAGTAATGGGATATGTGTATGATGTCTCGGAATATACTAAAACATAAGTCCGTTAGGAAAAATCTAGAGTCTAGACGAGCTCTGTAATATTTGTGCTTAACAAAGGTACAATGGGTGAAGCCCTTACATATAAGTTCTATTTCCCTGTTGAGAGAGACATTCAAGTAAGCTGTACCAGGTAGACCACATAGAACAACATTCGTATGACATGTCACATTGAGCCATTTTAAAAGAGTGTTTTTTACATTAAATGGGTTATTGTCGTTCATGCCTCCGATAACCACGATAAAGTCACGGGATGTAAGTTTGGAAAGTTCAGTCTCGCAGGTGTTCAAAACTTCCCGAAGGCATGCTCCATCTTTCCAAAAACAAGTTACCGAATAGTTTGTGCCAAGTAATCGCTGCATAGTTTGTTGTACACCCCGTCCTTGCTGATCAGCTATTACTACAACTCTAAATTTTCTTGGCGTGGTTTCTTTGTGGTGATTGGTTTTATTTATTTCTTGGGTAAGCACCAGTGGTTTCTCTTTAGCTTTCTGCTTATTATGAATTTTTACATCATTGAATTTATGTTTTTGATCAACTACCTTGTCTTTTTTTCCGCCTTTTTTATTATTATTATTCTTGATTTTGGTGTTTGTAGTAGTGGAGCATATGATTAATAAATCTTTAATTTTTTGGTCCTGTTCTTTTATCTTTCTAGCCATAGTTTGATTTTCTAGCATTAAATTATCCATTTCATTTTCGGTAGCCCTAAGCTTTAACTTCAATTCCAAAATTTCATTTTTCATTACATCTAATTCGTGATTCTGAAGGGTTGATAAATCAGGTAAACTCTTAATTGCCGGGCTACCAGATTCTGACTCTGATAAGGAAGAATCTGTACTTCCAATATTTGGCAGTGAAATTCTTTTCCTTCTTTGTGTCACATAGATAGAATAATCATGTACCTGGTCTGTTGTGCATATTGGTGATGGCAAGCTTTTCGGAGATGTGGGTGGTAATACTAGCGACGGCTGGGGTCTAGGGGTCTCGGATGCTAGGTTTGTAGCGCAGGAAGCTGATGTCGGGGTCGGCGTCGAGTCCACAGGAAGCGATTTCTCTGCAGCTGTAGGTACTGCTGTTCCCTGTGTATGATAGACGTCCGCAGAAGCAATCATATCACGTGAGGCCTCCTGAGATGATGGCAGCACAGAAGACGGCAGCTGGCATACTGACGATTCTTGCGATGGAGTTGATGGTGGTGATGGCTGTTTTGAGAGTTTGGTGACAGCAGGATCTTGTTGTACATTTGGGATTTCTATAATAGTACCAGATTTAGGATTCACATTTCTATAGGTGCTCGAAGTGGCCGGCTCCGACCTCTGATTAGCAGATTTTGTGATAGCTGCTACTGTTTTTTTAAGTGGATGTCCTTGTTTCATTATTGGGGTGCTGGTTGTAGGTTTATTTTTACTTTTTTCCTTTTTACATTTTTCGCATGTCCATTTCGATTTACGTGAACTATCCATGAGGTAAAATAACTTTTCTGAAACATTTGCACAGTAGATATCGAATGTTTTTTTGCATAAAAAACAGTGTAAATAACGTCGGTCTTGAATTTTTTCCCGGCATTTCGTACATACACTGCATTTGGGTGACATTCTACCGATATAATGTTCGAGCACACAACTTGCACAAAACTACGCTTGAACGAAGCACGGTGGCTGGCAAGTGTATCAAACGCAGCACAAACGGGCGCCGCGGCCGCGCTGAGTGGCAGGTAAGTGATGATGACTCAACGCAAGCGGGCGCAGCGCGAGTTGTCGTAGGTCATGGTTTAAGTTCGTTATTGAGATTTTTTAAACATTATTTGCTTATTATTCATGAACCGAGTGCACTTTTGGAAAACGGTTTTCACTTATATATGGGTCTGTTAAATGAGCACAAAGATTTCACTTTTAAAATGTTCAACAGTAACTTTTTCTCTACTAAAAATTTAAAAATCGCGGGACTGTGAATTACGTATCCTTCTTGTTTGAATACCGCACGACGACTTAGGGACATATGTTAGTGGTCATCACAAAAACATTTGCCCCTTGCGGGATTTGTACCTGCGACCGCTGGTTCAGTAGTCAGGAGCGCTAACCACTGCACTAAACGTGTCTATACAATATTACAATTACAATTGAATTTCACCTACTATTTATAATTTTATGTATAACTAGCGGTCCCAGAGAACTTCGCTTCGCCCCCAGCCCCGTCCCGCCCCGGCTCAGTTTTATGAAAATTTTCTTTGCTATACACCTAACGGAGTCCGAGACCTTTCCAACGAATGCAAAACCGTGGAAATCGGTTGGTGCGTTCTGGAGTTATAGCGCCAGGAAGGAAAACCCGACTTATTTTTATATAGTAGATACATAATATGTATTATCAACCCGTTTTGTAACCACCATTTCAGCAAAGGACTTAAATCATCCAACTGACACAGTTATCATACTAATGTTATGTAGCACTTAAGGTAATTTCTTGTTATCTGATTAACTTATCACTTTTAAAACTTTGTCTCATACGTGTATGTTAGACATAAAATTAATATTGACTTCGTATCAGGCGGCCTTCGATAAGTAATATCTATCGATAGTAATATTATCTATATAATACGAAAAGGGTCTATCATATTTCCTAGTTTCACAATGATTATTACAGATTGGATAGGTTAATTACTTCAGAAAGTAAAAGACCATATAAAAAGCCTACATAGATAATGATATTATGAAAATAAATAGGTTTGAAACAGGACTCTACGTAATTTTATCTACCCATAGCTAAAGATTAGGCAGACGGTGTAATTTTCTACTACAGTAGACTGGGTTAGTCATACGGGACATAATCATTTCATGTTGAGATCAATTCATTTCAGAGTAATCTGGTCGGTTGAGTTTTTTATAAAGTATCCAAATTATGGAATAATGTGGTGATTTCTCCTTTTGCATTCCACACCGCAGGATTACCAAAACGTTCCTAGCTGCGTTTTGGTCTACTGAGATGGGCTTTGTATTAAAGCCATGGCGAGTAAACGCCGCTTTAAAATAGGCGTTCCCCTGGTGTTGGGTAGCACCAACATCAGTACTGGCTGAAGATTATATCAGGAAAGGCTTTTGAAAGGTTACTACTAAGTAACCTTTCAAAAGCCTTTCCTCGACTACGAGGGATTGCTCATATTACAAACCACTTAAAACCAAGCAGTAGATACTACGTTTGGGAACCGATTCTCTAGTCAATCAAACTTTTTTTCGTTCGGTAATTCAATTACAAGTTTCACAATGCTACTAATCTATCAAGTGATAATATTCACCCTATATCCAAACCACATAAGAGAAGATTTTTTACGAATGTTAACTGCACGAGAATTGGGGCCTTGATCTTGATAATTATAATAGTGGCAGTTAGTTACATAAGTATTATTAACATTACTGACTACCAGTAGTATTCTGTACCCTCATTTATTGTTGTTACACAGACTTTGAAGTTAATTTAAATTATTGCGATGATTTACGGTAATTAAAATTAGTTAAGCAATATAATTGCGTATTGAAATTAAAGCGGTCTGAAACTAACAATATGAAATTAACAATAGACCATAATCGTTTCATATCTGAAGGCTGAATTATTGTTAAGGTTTCTAGTAAGAACAATAACTGTAACTAATACGAAATTATGAGACTATTTATAATTTTCTTAGAATACAATTGACAACCGCGCTTGGTGTTATTCAAAGGAAAAGGCAATTATACCCACCTGCCATTAAAAAATATGAGTGATTTTCATTCGAAAATTAACGATATTCACGTGAAATACATATTGACATGAGTACTTAAAAATGTTTTTTAAATCACTCTTGTGGGATTTCACCTGGTTGTCATTCGAAAATCAATCATTAATTAACGAATATGAGGCGAGTGATTTAAAAATAACTGAACTGAATAAAGATGAATATACAAGAGGTTGAAATTCAAGTAGTGAGGAATGTATGCCAATTGTTGTTTGTCTAAAAACATACTATACGTTTTTTTTAATATCAAATATGAATTCTAAATCAAAATCTAAAATGCTTTGCACAAAAGTCCTAAACATTTAGCTACGCAAGTCACATAAATTCAATAAAGTACCTTAAAAGTTCCATACTTGAAGTTATATTATATTCAGCGGAAAGCTCTGAATGCCGGAAACAGCTGCATGCTGAAAAGACAAGCTCCTTATCCTAAGTAGCTTAAAAACTGCAAGCTACTAGCTTTTGTCCTTTACAACAATGGGAAGTCTCTCTATCGGTCCCTCAACAAGCGAAAAGTTCTGATTAAATTCGACTTGAGCCGACTTTTAAATTCACGTTTTTCAGTGAACTATATCTACTGACTAGAACTAGTAGGATTGGTACTGTGTAGTAAAACTTGAAGATACAAAGTAAATAAGAGACTTTTATTGCTAATTCTAAAAATTTTGATGAAAGACAATGTTTTTCACGTGAAAACTACATAAACTACCGGGAGAAATTAATACTTAGGATTAGTAGAATTAGAGGTAGTTTTATAGGTACGGTCACGAATTTTTATCAACCCGTAATAGCACGTTACGTGAAGTGTAAACCCCTTATTCATAATAACTCAAACGGTCTTTTAAAATTTTAGCTATTACACTGCTTTTTCTCGTTTTTTCTTGGCGCTGTCATCATTTGACAGAAAGTGACAAAAAGACCGTTTGAGTTATTATGAATAAGGGGGTAAATGTTTTCTGCAACGTATGACAGTTCTTCTTGGGTGATCAGTTGACAACCATCGGGCGAATCGCCGTAACAAAGCATGCGCCGCTGGTCGAGAGTGGGTCCCGAGTTGATCTCGATCCGAAGAGGAGACATTACGAAGTTATAGATGTGCGTTGAAGTATGAAGATTCAAACAAATAATACTAAACGCTTCGAGTTGCTACGGTGTTGTTTCCGTAACAAGTGGATAGATGTGCTTTAATTAGAGCTTATCTCTTGCACCTTGAGTCACCTTTTGTTTGAAGGCCTGTACTTGTGTCGTGTTTGCAAACGATTTTCGTCGAAAATTTGAAAATTCATCACAGTAACTAGGCATTCTCTGTATTATATTACGTTACGAATATTCAACCGTAAAACATTTATAAATCTTATCAAGCAATTAAACCGACACGTTCCGACCCTTTACTATTTATCTGAAGGATTTCACCTCACCGAAGGACGCGTCATTTGAATTGAGACAATGGAACTGAATCATTGATCACCGAAATCACATACACCTATACACATTAAGGCAAACCCTCGACACAATGTGAGATGTAACAAAGGGTCCTCGATAAGTCTTGAGTTCAATCGATTCAGGTTTGACTTTTGACAATGAGAGAAACTATGTTGGAAACTTGCTTTCAATTCAACGTACAGTCGTCAGCACATCAGGTTATACATTTTTGTTGAAAACCAACCCTTATTGTAACTGAATAAGACATGGCAGTATTTACCTTGACGAGCTGTTTTCTGTACCTTATGTAAGTATTTTAATGAATTAACGTAACTACCAAGACATATTTATGTTAATTCGGCATCTTAAAATTTCTTGATATATGGGCTTCAGTTTTGCTTATTTCAGTAACAACAACACTTTAGGCTCCATTGCCAAGTCAAATCTAAAAGCGCTTTCTATCATATGATTACGGTTTATGTTTGGTGTAAAGGATATTAAAGATTATTCCTTCATATCCAAAACTCCATTGTACCAGTGAATCGACGAGATGCTACAAACCCATGCTTCCTAGAGGATTGGGATCGGTAATATCTTTACAACGGAAGAAACGGAAAGTTACAATGCGACGGAATCTTCTTACAGAGACGATACATGCGCTGGGTAATCCGTATTATCCACTCTAAGTTAGAGATGTTCTATATAGTAGACTTGTGTAGCTCGCGAGCGAAAGATAAAAAAGATATATATCTCACTCGAACGGCTCATATATCCGTAGCTCACTTGTGTTACAAATATATCTCTATATCCGAGAGATAAAGTTGAATTTTTAGATATACAACTAACTGAGTCGAAGTTCTTGATAAAGAAAGACGGCTATATTTCATTTCTAGAGCGAAAGAAAGAGAAGAAGTTCGAAGTGTACGGTAAAACGGTAGAATCTGTATGTTACCATATCATCAAAGAAATAAAGTTCAATTTACATTGCGAGCGGTCCTATAGATATTGGTTGTTGTAGTTGTTGACGTTTTCTAATTGTTTGCATCGTCAGAAGTAGCTCCCTTCTCATTCGGCTCTTTCTGATATAACGGCTCATTCGGATCTCTCGATATAAAGTTACATACAGATCGTTCGCTTCATCACTGAGCTAGTGAGCTAAAGATATAAAAGATAGATATATATCTGTGGTTGAGAAGATATATAATCACTCTTCTCTTTTTAGTGAGCCGTTTTGCGCATGTCTACTATATAGGCTGACTGAATGTATAGTAAGATTGAATGAGATAACTTAACTTACTATATCCAAAACATAGCCTGCGTCTATGCGGCCCACAATTGCGTCAACTTACGGTCAGGTATAGGCCCTAATTTTCTTACCCCCTTATTCATAATAATTCAAACAGTCAAATATACCTATTTTAGCTATTACACTGTTTTGTCACTTTCTGTCAAATGATGATAGCGCCAAGAAAAAACGAGACAAAACAGTTTAATACTTAAATCAGGTTTATTAGACTGTTTGCGTTTTTATGAATGAGGGTGTAAATCTTAAAATGAAAGTTCTGTTGGAGTCGGTGGGAATATAAATATATTTTATTTATAAAGAGGGTTAAATTTTTTGGTCTTATAATTAGCTTTTGGTTCTCATGTTCAAGACAAATGTTGGCTGGTTTTGGTACCCTGATGGTGCTTAAAATGGCCGCCATTGCATCACATGACACCGACTAAAAAATTAAATTGTTCGCCTAAAATGGAGTCCTCTCTTTCAAAAAGTTAATCATCTTTTGAGACTTTTAAGTGAATTTTGCTTTTGAAATCGGTTTTTTTTTTCAGTTTTTGTCCGTATTGTAGCTGATAAGGTATTTTAAATATGTGCTTGTATTATATTTGTAATCGTTTGCTCGAGTTAAATTAACTATATTAAATTACGCATTTAATCGTATATTCCACTAATTTAATTACAATTCATATATTAATTGACTGATACGTATTGCACTACTGTTTTATACAGATAAAGGTTTAAAAAATACAGCGGGGTTCCATAATAATTATTTACTTTCGAATACTATCAAAATACTTGTCTCGGCACATCACTAGCCGACCACAGTTCGACTGTCGAAGGTATCCTGGTTTAATTCCCATGGATTGCATTTAGCTCTGAACTCGCATTGACTCAAGATATTTAGTCAAGAAAGTGATTTAACTCGTCAAGTATGTGTGAACGAGACACAATAGAAATTCCATTATTATGCGACTCCCGGCAGTCGTTTGATACCTGACTGATTAAGATCCGTAACAACTTTTAACACATTTTAAGCAACAAGAAAAAAAATGCATTGTTGACTTTTTGGCGAAAGTAGGCTGATAGGTAACTAAACTAATTAAAACAGCCTTACGATAAAAGTTCATAAAATATTAAGTGCACAAGTCATTCAAATAACTTGAATACAAATTTTCATCTTACGCATTGCGAAATCGCCCCTTATGTACCTTATGTGTGTTAGTCAAAGAAAATCTATCAGTTACAGCCATGGTAAGTATATGCAAACATTCAAATTCAAAATCTTTATTTAAATTTAGGTCATGAAATGACACTTATGAACGTCAAATATGCAGTGAAAAAATAAAAATAAATGTGCCCTGAAAGGGCCGAATCATGTCTCCTTATCTTTTGGGCCCTACCAGCGCAGCGCTTCGAGACACAATTAGGCAAGTGCTGAGAAGAAACGCCGGAACAAACTCAGTCACCACTACATTAGTTACTTCATAGGTATTATAGAAGGTATGACCTTCAGAAACACGTTTTTCTTGGAAAAGTACTACCTAACGCTAACTATAATATGTACCCGTGATAATGTAAATTGTTGCAATAACATTTATACACGGTGATAACACGGAATGCAAACAAGAACAGACAAAAAACTCGAAGGTAGAATTTTATAGATTTACAGTTTATTATTAAATATTTTGTCGTCAAGGCTAATAGTTAGGAGTGGGAAGAATGAAAAGTGTTTGTAATAGCGAAATGACATCATTGAGGACCTAATGTTTGACGATTTTACCTCGTTTAAATCCTACTTCAACCGTCATTCACTTGTATTTGTTCGAATGAAGTTTAAAAGAATTTCAAGATTATATTTAATTTTGTTAAATAACGATAATGCAACCAAGCCTTATTCACCTTTCGATAAGAATGATGACGACGTAGACGATACAAATACAATCCGCTGTAATTTTTTATCAAGCGTCAGTTTTATAATTATTACAATCCGAATCTATTCAAAGATAAAGCGAACAGGCTTCTTCTGGGCGAGCTCATTATATCTTCAACTCCATCTTAAGTCTGGAGTCAAGAGCAACCCCTACCTGAATTTAAAAAAAATCGCAATGGCAATAATTAAAATCAGTTTCGAAACCGTGCTAATAGTTATTACAGTAATATCAGTCGCCCCACTCCAGTATAAAGCATTATCTTATCATTTTTCCACCGGGAGATACCGCAATAATGAATGTCACATCCTAACATCTGCCCACGCATGTTGCCTTGAATTCAATAATGTTAGCTGGTTTTAGAATATTGTAGAGTCAGCGTCAAATACAATCTTTTTATGTTACCAAAGCGGAGACGATACGGAGAACCTTCTTTTTTTTTGGGTCGGATAAAAAACGTAGTTTCCTTCTTTCATCAACAAAATAATTATAATAATAACAATTACTTACCTATAATAGAAAACAGCCAACTAGTACATTGCTAATGCGGCGTAAAAAGTTTTGGATTTTATTGAACAGTTTCACAGTTACTTTGGGGTTTATTTTAAGTAGTTGCTACTCAAAAAACCGGTTAAGTGCGTGTCGGACCCGCGCACTGAGGGTTCCGTGCCACCCTTAACTGAATTCAGGGTCCACTTACTTTCACTTAACGAAAACATCACAATATATTGCGACAACAAAAATAACTTTGTTTTTCATAGTGTTTGTATGAAAGACAAAGTTATATTTGCGGTTGATAAAAATGTGCAATATCTCAAAAACTACTGGTTCGATCTCCTTCAAACCAATTTTCGTTGCAAGTTTTGGTTGAGATCTACATCATATATTTTTTTCAAAATTTTCACTTTCTTAGTTCAAAAGTTAGAGGGGGGGGGACGCCCATTTTACCACTTTGGAAGCGTCTATATCTCAAACCTTACACTTTTAGAAAAAATGGTTTTAAAAACCTCAACATAATTTTAAAAGACCTATCCAAAGACACCCCACACGCATAGGTTTGAGTAAAAAAAATTTTTTAGGTTTTAGTTTCATGTATGGGAGCCCCCCCTTAAATATTATTTTTTCTTACTTTTTGTATCTGAATCAGAAAGCGGTGAACAAAATACACCTACCTACCAAGTTTCAGCTATGTGATGCTTATAGTTTCAGAATAAAGTGGCTGTGACATACGGACGGACAGACAGACAGACAGACAGACAGACAGACAGACAGACAGACAGACAGACTTGACGAAACTATAAGGGTTCCGTTTTTTGCCATTCGGCTACGGAACCCTAAAAAGGTGATGAATTGGAACTTTTGAAGTTTTACGTTCATTTCATTTATGAAATCACGACAAGCAAGATTTAATAATAATAAATAATAATAATGCTTTAAAAATAATTACACAGGAAAGCATCTTATAATTTCGCTAGTTGTACAATTTAGGCGGTCTTATTGCTTGAAGCAATTGATGTAGTTATGCGATCATGAAAAAGACGAGACAAGCAATGACAGCGACTGTCAAACCCATGTTTTTCCAAAGAGCTGTTTGTACTGGGAAGTTGAAAGGCGATGGCTAGGTTGTTTTGAACAAACTTTCCTTATTTAGGCTAAGCGCTCGGCCAGCCGACGTCGGGGCAACTTTGACTTGTGTTTAAATTAAATTAAGTTTCCAACAAATATTATAAAAAGTTTATCGATTGGCAAGTGGGCGGCAATAACTTAAAGAGTTCAATAAGTTGATTCTTTTATGTTTATATATATTTACATAAGAATAAAATAAAAGTTTAGGTAGTCATCTATCCATAGTTTAAAGTTCTTCATCGATCATCGTAACAAACACATTTTTATACGTTTCCTTATAGTATTTAACATATCCGCAGCTAACCTTCCGTTAATTTATATTGAATTTACAATTTACAATTGTGTAGTGTTCCATTGACACTATGTTCTCAGGTAACTATCCTATTCTGAAAGAAATTTTCTTCTTTTCCTCTTTAACTTACAAATGCGGAATCGAATGAGTAGGACAGCAGGATTTAAAAATGGACATCGTCATTCATAGCTGGGTCTAAATGTGCCTTTTGAATATATATTTATATCCCGAGACATATCATTCACACTATGGGATGTATTTTTATTTTAGTTTTGTATGACATCGTCTACCGGTAGGCGGTAGGGCGTTTCTCGAATCGCTCCAAAATGTTTTGTACTGTATATTGTGAACTGTGGTGAGCGATATTGATGTAAATCTCGGGATATCAACATATATTTGTAAGTGAATAGGCACCTTTAGGGTCTGACATTCCAAACAAAAGTCAATCATCGTCGACCGTGATATTAATAACCGAAATTATGAATCATCGACAGTCAACGCGCGCCCGGCATATCAATGTGTAGCGGGATGTTGTAGATACGTGATAATTTGCACTGTTCTTCATTCTGTTCTAAACATATTCCACTTTTAATTTTGTTTCTACAGAACTAAAATTAACGTTTCAATCAGTTTGTTTCGATTTTACGCGTAAATTAACAGTTGCTTAGACTTTATAAAAGCCAACATTGAAATAGATTACTTTTTATTTTTGGTAATTATAGGATTTTGTAAATGTACCTTAAAAGAGCTTAATCGAAGGAAATAATTTATTGAATGAACAACATTAGACACATAAGAAATTACTTTTTATTGTAACCAAATAAATCGATCAAAATTTCGAAACATATAGACGTTTTAGGCAGATAAAGAGTAAGCAACGTAGTTTTAGTGGATTAAGTAATATTTTTATCGATGGTCAAGCACGTCTTAACTCTCACAGATTTGATTAATCGCTTATTACTCCGAAACCATGTTTCACTGTAACATCAGGCCGCATCGTTAGTTAAGTTTCAGTTTGAGCCTACGCGCAGGGCTATTACTTACCTACTTATGTTACTCATCGCTTCCATTTTGTAATTGATAATACGTTATGAATGTTTTAAAAGCCTTAAGTTAACACTTCTGAGCATTTACGTGGCCTTATTTTTTAATCAACATTTCCCTCGAGATGAAACCGATTGATGTTGATTTTTGTTCCTTTTTTCGAACGAAATTAGTAGAACTAGAAATCGAGATTCGAATCATTCATTTCAAACACAAACGTTTGTCGCTGCGTCCGCCATTAAATACCTAAGCAGGACCGGCCATGCGGCACATGGATTGCAATTGCATCGCGATCGCCAGTACACAATACCCCCGAAGCTGCAAGTTGAGCCGACTCTGACCACACCGCCTTATGTTCCTGGACCTTCGATACGTCACTTGCGCCTGCTAGTGATGTTATAATGACAAGGAAAAAACATCGATGAAGTTTTAAAAGGTTATTTTTATCTTTTATTCAGTGCGATGTCGGTTACTTATTAGTATACAAAATAACCTTAAAAAAATACATAATTAAAAATAATATATCCACTGACAACCTAATCAGCGCCTAATTTTAATACCACAATTCATTTTATTACTCCGAGGCTTTTGGCCGTCAAGGATCCTAGAACTGAACATTTACATAAATCAATGTTCCTTTAATTAGCAAATTATTAGAAGTATTTAGTACTTTATTCTATTAACGCTTCAATCTATTCTACAGCACCAATCTAAAGTTGTACAATTGAAAAAAAATCGGCCAGTAACACATTTACATACTGTAGCGCGCAAATGGTGTCATTCGTGTTTTACAATACATCAGCCGTCATTTGGTGACGCGATACCGAAAGGCACATAAATAAGTTGTCAATTTCGTCAATTCTCCGAGCGCAAGAATTGGTTTTGCCAGAATCATGAATATTCTCCGTAGACCATAACTCAGTATCCAATTTTCTCATTGTGACGTGAGCGAAGGCGGCAACGTCCTCTGAATAATAAAAATTATATGTTCTAACAACGCAAAGGAAATATTGCCTGTCTTTCTTAGGTTTCGGTAGAGCTAGAAATAGTGCGGTCAATAATGTAGACAGGCGAACAGAATATAAATATCGCTAACAGCGCGAGGGTATGTGTATTGTTTCGTGCCCAAGGAGATATTAACCTAAAAATTGTAGCTGTATATATATATATATAAATATATACATATTCATATATATATATATTCATTTTTATTTTTTTATAATATTTTTACTGATTTATCGATATAATGAGTACATTAATAAGATCTTCAATTCTATGGAATAATAAAAATTCCTTAGGCTTAAACGATAACGGATAAGGATTTATATACTTATCGTACAATTTGGTAACTTACGTTATATCCACCAACATTTACTGAAAAGACTGAACAAGTATTTTATCGAAATATTATTTATTTAAAGAAGTCTTCGAAACACTTTAATACTTAAAAGCCGTATCTCATGAATATTTACAGCCTTAAAACTATTCAGCAAACCAATTCCATTTCAGAATTGTCAAGTCTAATTGTGTTAAAATGTATTCGAAGCGATAAATCGTGTTTTACCCAACTAATGTTAGATTTAGTTTCAAATCCTTGTTAAACCGAAACAGTGATGTTTAATCGCTCGGAATCGATAATCCACCGATCAGACATAAGATAGTAACACGCAGAAGGTTTACATTAATCAATGTATGAACAATTACACAATAAAGATGGCAATGATCTTATTTTAAAAAGCGTGTAATTTCGTTCGAGCGCCAAGAATTCGATAGTGAAATGGTTGCTTCCACCCGAGTTAAACATACTATTTTTCATTTCGACTGTGACGGTACGAATACATGAAAACAGAGTACAAAAAAGCAGACGATATCAAACAATTAAAATCCTTGTAAAGAATATCGTACGATTTTTTTCCACAGACAATAATTGTCAAAATTCAAAAAGTTGACAGAGAGCTCAAAAAGGAAAGAAAGAAAAAAAATACTTTCCACCCTAGGGAGGGAAAAGCTATTTTCCGCCCGGCTATCTACACAGGAAATTTCTATTTTCCGAATAGGAGAGATGAAAACCATCAACTTGTACTGCTCGTAGCTGAACCAAAGATAGAAATAGGAAAACGATTTTTTTTTACTTTGCGGTGTTTCAGGACACCGCAATGTCCTTCACACGGATAGACCAGATCATAGCTAGATGAAAACAAATAGTAGAGACCACAAGTAGATTAATTTAAAATTATGGTGCCTTCTAGAATTTTCCGCTACCGTAAAGGGTTGTAAGCTTGGTCAATATTTTTTGATAACCATTCAGGTAATTTATAGTGAACTCAATCTGTCCATGGAAACTTAGAGTTTAACGGAAATTCTATTGATTTAATTTATTAGGATGAAGTTTTCAAAATTCAAAATTCAAAAATCTTTATTTCAATTTAGGTCATGAAATGACACTTAAGAACGTCAAATATAAAAATTAAAATAAATGTGCGAAACATGTCTCCTTATCTTTTGGGCCCTACCAGCGCTTCGAGACAGAACACAGACAATTAGGCAAGTGCTGAGAAGAAACGCCGAAACAAACTTAGTCACCACTAGCTGCCGTAAAATCAAAATCATCAAAGGTAAGTACATCAGTTGGTGCAGGCTGGACGTTCGTTTAGAAAAAAGTTGAATATTATATGGACCGAGCTTACCACATTTATTTTATTTATGTCTCTGTCATTCATTCATTAGGCTTCGGATTAAGTAGTCTAGCCCAGAGCAATCAGTCAGCGTGGGCACCAAATGACAGAATACAAAGTCGCATCGTTTGCACGTTTGACTACGATATTAAACTGGCCGAAATCAATCTGTGAATTTAGAATATTCAATAAGCGAGGATTAATGAGAATAAACGAATGACTTTAAAGTATATGATTTCATTAAATCTCATGTCATTTTCAATTCATGTTATCGATTAGTAACAACACTAGGTATTTAAATTTTAAAGCACAATGCAATACAAGTTATCCTACTAATATTATAAGCGCGAAAGTGTGAGGACGGATGTATGAAGTACGTTTGTTACTCCTTCACGTTAAAACTACTAAATAGATTTTGACTTTACTTTTTTGCTATAAAACTTATACAATAGAATAGCACATAGGATATATTTTACTTAGTGATATTATGTGAGATACGATATTTTATATTTACGCGGGAAACTGCTACTAAATTTATAAATCAGTGGCGCGTTTACAAACAGTAATTCAATTCTAGACGATTAAAATCAATTTCACACATAAACACTGTATTTAGTTTTGCTGCAATCACTGAGTTATTTGAAAAAGTTTAAACGGCTAAATTAGCGGCGATTTAAAAATTGCCCTTATTCAATTTACCGACCGCTCGTGACATAATTCTCTGACCTACGCTAACGTGATTATCGACTTGCAGCCCGCGAAACATCACTAGCGGCACTGTGCAACCCAATGTCGACATTAAAACTATTCGGATATGGTTGAATGTTGAATGCACAGTAAACAGCTGATGGTATTGCGTTATGAAGTGAATCGTATTAGTTGTGCACAACTTGAGCGGGAATCGCTAAGTCGACAGAATTGTGGGGAGTTCGCGAAAACCTGCATGCATCAATAAATACATCAGTCCCCTTTTCGATACAGCGGTTTTGTACCGTTTATAAAAATATATTGGTTCTTACATAAGCTTCGATATGTGAAAACGATACGTTTCGATTCTAATTCGAGTTTGTAGTCGTACGCTTTAACACTTATCCGAATCAGAAGGTCTACTACGAAAAACGAAATCCGTCAGTACGATTATCGTTTTTCGGATCCGAAACATTTTTAGTATGGAATCCTCACTACGAAATGCTTCGGATCCGCAAAACGATTATCGTTTTGACGGATTTCGTTTTTCGTAGTAGGCCGTCAGATTTGAGCGGAGCCGACAGTGCACTCTCATCTTAGTGTGAAGGCATAAGATAAGAGTTGCATTGGTACAAAAAAGTTTTAGTTTAAGTGCCTCGTGAGAAGCATCTGATTTGAGCTATCCGCATCCACTTAATTTAAGAGTTAGTTAGTTAGTTAGTTAGTTAGTTTGGCTGGGGCGTTTTCCGCACTTAGCCTCACGATTGGGCCATTGTACGTATGTCCCTTCTTTCATTCTAGCCACCCCAGGCTCTCCCAGAAGGCTAGCAATCTGCCTAGATTGCTAAAGGCCTCTGGGAATGTAGCCGGGGATTTGAGAATGTTTGCCCGTTGTTCCACCACACTCACGCACTCCATGAGCACATGCTGTGGTGTTTCTTCTGCCTCCATGCAACCTCTGCATAGGGGACTGTCTGTGACACCTATTGTGAATAGATGTTTGTTTAAGAGACTGTGGCCAGTTATAGTGCTTATAACTATGCGCAATTTGTCTCTTGGTAACCGGATGAGGTTACGGGCAAGCCTTTTCGAAGCTTCCGGAATTGCGTCTTTTGTTTGCCTGCAACCTTCACCATTTCTCCACTCTGCTTGGTGTGCTGCTTCGGTTTCTGCACGTAGCCAAGTTCTTATTTGGGCCTGCGGTATTGGTAGTAATGGTTCCGGGCCATATACCGTTGTCGCTGAGCCCCTCTTGGCTAGTTCGTCGGCTGCGTCGTTGCCTAGTGAATTGCTGTGTCCTTTGATCCATTGCAAGGTTACCTTATTTGTGTTTGCTATAGATTGGAGTGCTTTATGGCACTCCCAAATAAGGACAGATTTGATGTTATTGTTTTGTAGGGCCTGGAGCACCGATGCGCTGTCCGAGACGATTTTAATGTGTTGTTCTTTTACATCTCTGGCTGCAACCGCCTGTGCTGCCCTAGTGATGCCGATACATTCTGCTTGAAAGATTGTGTTTAGTTTGTCTAGAGTTGTTGATATATTAATGTTTAGGTCATTCGAGAAGACTCCAGCTCCTGTACCCTGTGAGGTTTTGGAACCGTCTGTGTATATCCTAACTTCCTTTATACCTGAGCTGTCTCTAGGCTCTTCAGTGAGTTGGATATTGTATCTTCTGTCGAAGACATGTTGGCTTAGTGTTCTGTCCATGGGTGCGTCCAAAAGCGGTTTTTCTTTCAGGGTCCTATCTAGGATTTTTGAATGTGTAGTCACTGTGTTTTGTTTCCATAGCCCGTTCGCTCTGAGTCTAAGGGCAGCTGCCTTTGCTTCCTCCTGGATTACCAGATGAAGCGGTCTTAAATTCAGGAGAAACTCTAGCGCGACTGATGGAGTGGTTCTCATACATCCTGTGGCTGCGATGCTTGCTAAACGTTGTAGGCTTTGAAGTTTAGATTTGATCGTGGTCAGTTGTGTTCTGGGCCACCATACAACCGCTCCATAGGTAAGCGAAGGCCTGATAACTGATGTGTAAAGCCACAGTGTGATCTTGGGGTTAAGACCCCATTTCTTGCCAACAAGTCGCTTACATTGGTAGAAAGCTATACAGGCCTTCTGCATTTTATCATCGATATGGCTCCCCCAATTCAGTTTACTGTCTAGAGTGATGCCCAGATATTTCACTTGTGATGAGAGAGCTAGTTCGGTGTTAAACAATTTTGGTAGCTGTAGTTCTGGTAACTTCCTTTTGTTGGTGAAAAGGATGAGTTCTGTCTTTTTCGGGTTTACTGACAGCTGGTGCTCGTCACACCATTTTTCTACGATCCGAAAAGCGGCACGCATTATGCCACATAAGAGGTTTTCCGCGTTTCCGTTTATCAGTATGGCTAAGTCATCCGCATATCCAATAGTAGTATATCCTCTTTCATTTAGTGTACTCAAGAGGCTATCTACTACTATGTTCCATAGGAGCGGAGATAGGATGCCACCTTGTGGGCATCCCCTGACTACTGTCGCACGCGTGGTAGTGTGTGTGGTTATTTGGACTGCCCTTTTGCTGACCAGCTCCGTTATCCATTTTGTTATTACTGGTTCTACCTTAAGTTTTCTTAGGGCATGGTTAATACTGCTGTGCATGGTTTTGTCGAAAGCCCCTTCTATATCAATAAAAGCGGCTAGTGTTGATGCTTTGTTGTTGATGGCCGACTCGATTTTGTGCACTACCATGTGTAGTGCTGATTCTGTCGATCTGCCTTTTCTGTATGCATGTTGTTGTGGGTGAAGTGTTTTGTTTCTTAGCACCTCATCTCTTAGATATCTGTCAACCAGTCTTTCTAGTGTTTTCAGAAGAAATGATGTTAGGCTGATTGGCCTGAAGGATTTGGCCAGCGTGTAGTCTCCCTTGCCTGGCTTAGGTAGGAAGACTATCTTTGCCTCTCTCCATGGCTTTGGTATGTATTTAATTGCTATACATGCTCTGTATATTGGTAGTAGGTGGGTGATAATCTCTGGCAAGTTCCATTGCAGAAGGGCTGGGAAAATCCCATCTAGGCCCGCAGATTTGAATGGTTGGAAGCTTTTTAGGGCCCAAGTAATTTTTTCCGCTGTCACGATTTTGGTTGCAACTTCCCATTCCTGTGATGTTGGTGTCTCTAAGAGTTCCTCTGGCCATTCTGGGTCTGGCGCGATTTTACACCCTGGGAAGTGGGTTTCTAGTAGAACCGTGCAGGTTTCTTGGTCTGTGTTTGTAAATGTACCGTCTTCTTTTCTTAGGGATCCCAGAAAATTGAGATCACCTTTAGACAGTATTTTCTTTACTCTCGCGGCTTGATTTGTTGAGTCGATGCTGCTACAGAAATTGTGCCAGGCTTCGGTTCTTCGGTACCTGATACGTTTCTTGTAGTGTTTTTGTGCTGTCTTATACTTTTCCCAATCCTCAGTGGTTCGGGTGTTTTTGGCACGGTTAAACAGTGTCCTGAGAGCCTTTCTTAGCCTTTCTAGTTCTGGCCCCCACCATTGACTTTTGCCTGAGTTATTCGGTGTAACGGTGGGACAGGCCTGCTCATAACTGTTAAGTAGGGTTGTGGTTAGGGATTGCACGGTATGTTCTATGTTAGTCGTATTGAGTGTTACATCGGCTGTTTTGAGGCCGTTTAATGCTTTTGTTAGTATGTTGCTATATTTTTCCACGTCCGTTTTCCGAGGATTACGGTATGGAACGGGGTCTGCTAGTTTAAAGTTTAGTTTAAAGCATACACGCCTATGATCAGCGAAGGAAGGTTCTTTAGACACATGCCATCCATCGATGAGGTCCGCCGCCTTGTGTGTGGCTAACGTGATATCTATGGTAGTTTGGCACCTTGAGGTCACGAACGTTGGTTCCGTGCCCCTGTTCATGATGTTAAGGTTAGTTTGTAGTAGGTATTCAGTAAGAAGCTCACCCCTCTTGTTGGTATCCTTACTTCCCCACAGAGGATGATGCGCGTTGCAGTCCGCGGCGATGACCAGTTCCCAGTCCATTGCCTCACAGTGTAGTACCAGCTCGGCTAGTTCCTTGGCTGGAATGTAGCCTTCGCTTGGCATATACACCGACGCCAGGACTAGGGTGGTCTGGTTCTCTACGAGGACTTTTACTGCGGTAAGATCTCTGGAACAGAATTGGTTAAGCAAGGTGGTATTTGTGGTTTTAGGCATTATAATGCAGGTTCTCGGTTTTTCAACTGGTGTCTTGAGTAATATCTTACCACTGATGTTGTTGAGGCCGCATATGGTGTTGTTCCTGATCCAGGGTTCCTGGATCAGCGCGACGATCCTGTTATCTACCTCCAGCACTCTGCGTAGTGTGGCCGTCGCGATTTGTTTGTGCTGGAGGTTGGTTTGTAGGATTTTGAGACTAGGGGGGGGTGGGGCTACGTAGGACGCCATCTTCGTCACTCGTATCCCCCGCACTCTCTGTGGGCGAACTCATCATGTCCAGCCAGCTCGGACCCGGTTGGGGAGCTGCTGAACTGGATGGTCCCGGTGTCTCACCTGGTATTGCGACGCTGGGTTCGGCCGGCGCAATTGCCTCTTCATGCGCAAAGAAGCGGATATATCCGCTTCCCGACATGTGGGCAATGCGACGTTCTCGGTCCAGGATGGTCTGTCGCTGGTCTTCCGGGATTCCCAGTATGAGATGGACTACTCTCTCGCTGGACCCTGGTTCACCTGGAGTTTTGAGCCCTTTCAACGCTTTTGTGTACTTGTAGGCCCTTAAGTTTTTGTCAGTGCATTAATCGTATTTCACGTCGGTTCATAGCGCTTTTGTCACACCGAGGCACGGCGGTTGACTCTCAATATCTTTCCTTTTCTAGGTCACAGAATATATAATAGTACCTACTACATACCTGGGTGTAAAAACTATTCCAATACCTTTACATCAACACTCGTGTGAAATAAAAGATGACATACATGCAGTTACAATTACTTCCATATTTACCTTTGACCATAATATAATGACCATATAGGCAGGCTCAACAAGTTTAGGACGCGCGTAGTTTTGTCCCGAAAAATAATAATAATACATTCCGAAAACGCCCCAATTGCTATCGGAAGATAAAGAACCAACGTCAATTACACTGCTGTCATGTAGGCAGACTAAGCTGACATATAGGGGGTAGATACCGAAATTCATTACGGGTCGCCCTAATATTATGATATGAAATTAATCTTTCTAGTGAAAGTATGTTTAAGTTGATAACATGAGGTAGGGTAGTATGGTCTTTGCATAGAGCAAAAAAAATCTTTGATTTCCTGTATTGATTTTTGGAATTAATACAATATAAATGAATGAATGTAATTTTAATATGCTTAAAAGATGGTTAAACCATACAAGCGTTTTTTTTTCCCTATGGATTAAACATAGATGATGATGCCCTTAAAGTTAGTTAAAAAAGTCTCTAACCACCTAACTCTTGTTTTATCATAGTAAAAAATAAACAAGCTATTAGGGTCTAGAGAGTGGAGATTTGGTGTCAATGGGTCATACACGTGACTCTTGACTATGTGATAAGCATTCATAACAGGTTTATGTACGGCCCTGCGTTAAACCGCGGTTAAACCTAACATCCTCATAATGTTAGTATAGTAGAGCATATTACTGTTTTGAAAACCCGTGGTAAGAGGGCAGAATACCTAACTAATAAATTGTTTATGAACTGAAAACTAGGTATTTTGTTTTGATATAGAAAAGTAAAGTAGATCTGTAAATCCTGAACAGGTTTGAAAAAAAAGAAAGTTTATCATACAGCAGTTTGTTTATTTTATTACGATAGAAGCGTTAACACTAGGAATGTGCTCGTACCAATGAACTACGATTACGATCGCTCTCATACGTTTAAAAAAACATCAAGGCCATAAGTTTAAACAATACGTTCATTGCCAAGGCTCTTTTGTCGCGTGCAAACAAAATGCCTATTGACAACTGGACGTACTATTGAAGTTGTCATAATAGCCTTTGTCTTTTGGCCCCGGATTGAATCATAATCATAAGTCGATAATGATTGTATAATCGAAAATCAATAACAGAAAACAGTGGGTTTCTTCAGCACAAAAGTTGTCAAACAGGTCAGGTCATTTCGAGAAATGTAGAGTCACAACATCAACATAGGTAATGAAAATCGCTTCAATCGAGTTGGAGTGGGGTTTCACACGTATTTAAAACTATTCGGGTGTATTTTGGATACTAATTTATAAAGTACTGATAACGCATATCAAATATCAAGCGTAAGTACTTACTCGTAGTAAATGTCTTTTTTTCAGATATGCGCCAGAAAACATCAATTGTCTCTTGGTTCAAGTTCAAAGTAAGGTATTTTGTTCCTTGTGTCGTTACGAAAACCAGACAATGATTATGACAGAGGCGTCTAAATGTATTATACCAGAAGTGTACCAAAAAACGTACTGAATATATTATTAACACTCTATGTAGTTACTCGTATTTCAATTGATAACATAGTTCGGAATACATTTATTGGGATTGGGATCGTAATGCCAAAACGTTTTCAAGGCGATAGATAGATGATAATTTTAATGACAATTACTATAGTTAGATTAACATTGTCTATAATTTAGTTCAAATGATTTTCATTTGTTAGATTGGTTAATTTCGTAATTTTAGGTCCTTCTGAAGTACGCCATAAATGAAAAAATTATCCTATTCATAAGTAAAACTAATAACTCACTCGGTAAGTCGGCAGGAAATGTGCAACACTTACTTATCACTTGTGTGTTATCAAAATGATTCAACTTTGATTATACTATATCAAAGTTAATTTTATTTAATCGGAAAACAACGATAACGTGCTTTACTTGAACGCATCTTATCTGTCTAGGTATTTAGATAGTGATTTTAGGCTGGCGATTAGGTGCTGAGGATAATTTCCAATTGAAGGTTGGAGCAGAGTTAACCACTCGTAAAGGGAATGAATAGCACCGTATCAACTCGAAGCGTTCAGTATTCTTTGTATGAAACTCCATACTGCAACGCACACCTATCATATTCTTAGCGTAACCTCAGATCGAGACCAACTGCTTACAGCTAGTCGTCCGTTCTTCGTCGAATATCAGTACACCCTGCTAAACGTGCTGTCATTCACAAGAAGAACTGTCATAAGTTGTAGCAAACACATATAATTATTATCATATTAATTTTATGTAGCAAACACGATCCGTCGGCGAGGCGTCTGCTATCCGTAGCCGATCGGATGCCGCGGCGTTGCTGTACCCCAATCACGAATAATTGCGTCAAAGTATTCGTATAGTAACGTTATCATTTGTATGTGAATTTAAAAGCGCATCTATCGGACGTAAAACCAACTACAAATTTGACACTCGAATAACGTAATATATTATTTCACTTGTTTTTGGACGTGTCATTTTTACGTTAGTATGACGTCATCTGCGGTAATGCTTTCGAGCTTACTACACGGGAGTGCTTCGTGCTGCCGACTGATGTAAACTCGCTACGATTACGTGACGAATACGTCAAATGTTCGTGATTACTGATCCCTTTACGCAACGTTCTTCCGTATGGTTTATGTCAATACGATGTCATTTCCTTTGCAAGTGGATAGATCTGCTTCAACATTTAGAAACAATCAAATCAGCAACTAACTATTTCTCTTCGGCAGAGATTCCGTGTGGTATCTTATTAACAAGTAATTGAGTTTAATGAAAAAAATAACAGTTAACGAGTGATGCGGAATAACAAAGTGCCTTGATTTTTCTTGGTAGGTATATAAATTACCTGATGGTGTCATTCTATCCATTTAGAATCGCCAGGTACCTTTAAGTTCTTACATAGCAAGTATAAGATTCGTAACGTATAACCCACTCTTGAGATTTCCCATTACCTTCTAAAAAATGCACTTTAATAGCTATGTAGCTGCTCTACAAAAAAAGGTATGTAATACTATTGCAAAAAGATGTGATGGAGATAGGAATAGGTAGGGCTTATTAGCCTAAACTTCGAAGAACAAAGACAAGAATCGGAGAATCCATTACTACATTTTTTTTCTAGGACATCTGTTGGGACATCATTAATTAGGTACATAAATAATAATAATATTTTGAATAAGTGATCGGTCTTTGTTAACTTTAAGTTTACGACTGGACAAAGTGTAACAATACCTCAAAAAGTATTATGGCTACTACATCTATCTTTCCTCTTTATAATATTAGTATATATTATTATTGGCTGTAAGTTTAGTTTTTAAGTTTATTCATACATACTGTACTAGAGCTGTGAATCTTGTAATATAAAAAATAAAATAAATAAAATAAAATAAATAGACAAATAAAATTCGACTCACGTATTATTTGATGAAGACAGACAGGAGCAATCTTAAGGCAGCAAATCGTGTTCTATAAATTCATGCCAAGCCGTGGTCTTGACCACGGGCCCAAGACCGTCAAAAAACACAAAAATGTAATTGGACCAGTGCAAAATTGAGCATGTACGTACTTAAAAAATTGGAATCGACTACTTACAATAATTCACGATAGCAAATAATCTGGTAATAACTTACACTGGGCGCATGAAATTATCTGAAGTCATGCCAATTTTGTATTGCTCTGAACACAGGTACTCTGCTACACACCGCCTCCGTAATCTACACTATTTTCAGAATACCAACGCACTGTTTCACGCACACTCATGTCAGCTTCGTCATGTCACTCCGGTTCTTAGCTATTGATATATCTAAGAACCTGCGTCTGTGATCATTGCTCACGCGCACGCATCCCGAGACAACCATAAACAAATAAAGCACTTGACTTACTCACCGATATTTTTATGGATGAACACTCGTTATTTGAAAAAAACACGTTATCAATGTGCGAAAGTAACAGATAGTGCGGCTACCTAAGTTCAAAAGAGACAAAAGTTCTTTTGTTCGGTGCCGGGTGGCTCGCAACGGCGCTAACCATCTGTTTTTGTAGCTTTTTTATGAATGAATGAGGTGCGCGCAATCTTAGATGTTTTTGAGTATGATTTTGTAATGCTTGATTTAATTTTAATCAATTGTTATTAGTGAAAATAGCATGATCATTATTTTAAAGGACGCCCGTTTGGATGGGTGGGCCGTTAACTGTTCTGTATAACAATTAAATGCAAATTAAAACTGTATCTAGCAAAAAATCATTTTTTTTAAATATATTTTTCCTGTATTCTAGACTCGACTCTTAATTACCTCTTTGAATTTGGATAGTACTTTTTTCACACCCTGTATTATGTCCAGTCACAAAGTTTGGTATACATAAACTAATTACTTATTCCAAATAAAATTTATTTTTGATGTACTTAGATGATGTCCTATATGAGTCTTGATATGAATCTTGGGACAGTCGTCTCGGAAAAAAATACTATCATAAAAAGACTCCGATTCCTCTCTGTTCTGATTCGAAGTTTAGGTAAATAAGCCCTACCTATTCCTATCTGATGAGGTTACGATCTGCTCGATCAAAAACAAGGTAGATACTCGTACTATATGAATTGTGTAAATAATGTTATAATATGTAAAATATGTTTTTCAGGTTTAAGTACACGTCACAGATGGTAACCGTAAAAAAACATACTAAAAAAGCTCACGGATAGAATTCAAAAATATTTTTGAAAAATCATTCAAGCGCATCACAATTTTATCGTAAAAAGTATGCAATGTTCAATATCGTTTCCACGTCATTTAGCAGCAAGCATCGGCGGATTAGCTTAAGTCCATTGCCCCACTCTACTCATCCCGGCTTCAAAGTTAAAAAGTCGTTAAAGACCTGTCTGTCACATAATGTGTAATAGCTGCATCGATTATCACTCTAGCAACTCATGCTACGCGTCCCCTAGTGCCATCTGGGCATAGCATAGATATGACATTATCCAGATTAGATACAGACAAAATCTAGTTTGGGTGAACGTTAGAACAGCAGTACAAAAATTTTAAGAGCTGTTAATAAACACACAATTACGGATAATTTCGCGATAATTTATTTGATTTTTCATCCCGACGTTTCGAACACTTTACAGCGTTCGTGGTCACGGTTCTATCGAAGACCCAAGCCAGACCACTCACTGCAAGATCTCAAGACACGGTTAGCTCTTTCTGCGTGGATAGGAACGTAAATTAATTATGAGTATGATGGTAGTTTAATATTTTTCAAAACTATGTAAATGACAAATAACATCTTAGTCTACCCCGTGACCACGAACGCTATAAAGTGTTCGAAACGTCGGGATGAAAAATCAAATAAATTATCGCGAAATTATCCGTAAATTGTTTAATATTCGCGTAAACTTCAGAAATAAGCTGTTAATAAGTTCCTGATAGTGATAATTCTAATTTCTGCTCTTAGACACTTAAGAATTTGACACACAAGAATAAAGATTAACAGCCTTACCACAAATCACTTAAACAATGTTTTAGGCACTGTTTAACAAGATTTTAAGAAAATCCTTACCACAAATCAGTTTTTGGCGCTAAAACACTCTTTTAAACAGTGTTTTAGTTAAACACCCTCCCCCCTATTTTATCTTGTGTTTAACCTCAAAAAATAGACAGATTGACATTTGACACCTTGACTTTCGTTTCGCGGTAAATCAAATTCGTGCTTTCTAAAGAAAATATTATGGATAATTGATTTCACAACAATTGATTTATTGGACTTAATCAACAAACAAACAAAACAAGTTCGCGCCCCGGTACTTTATAGACATTAGACACTATTTTAGACATTCTTTTGTAAAATCAAAATCCACTCAGCAACTTTATAACGGTTTGTGTTGGTATCCGTGTTTCTGTTTTCTACCACGTCTTTCGAACTTTCTATAAGCTGTTTATGGATATCCTGAAATAAAATAAACAATTACAATGTTAGCACGTTTCCAAACCCCACATACGGCGACTATGTAGAAGTTATTATTATCCATTTGATTTACCTTTTCGTCTTTTGTCCAATTGTCCGAGCGATCTTTCTTTTTAGGGTTCCGTAGCCGAATGGCAAAAAACGGAACCCTTATAGTTTCGTCAAGTCTGTCTGTCTGTCTGTCTGTCTGTCTGTCTGTCTGTCTGTCTGTCTGTCCGTCCGTATGTCACAGCCACTTTATTCTGAAACTATAAGCATTACATAGATGAAACTTGGTAGGTAGGTGTATTTTGTTTACCGCTTTCCGATTCAGATACAAAAAGTAGAAAAAATAATATTTAAGGGGGGGCTCCCATACATGAAACTAAAACCTAAAAAAATTTTTTTACTCAAACATATGCGTGTGGGGTGTCTATGGATAGGTCTTTTAAAATGATGTTGAGGTTTCTAAAACCATTTTTTCTAAAAATGTAAGGTTTGTGATATAGACGCTTCCAAAGTGGTAAAATGGGCGTCCCCCCCCCCTCTAACTTTTGAACTAAGAAAGTGAAAATTTTGGAAAAAACATATGATGTAGATCTCAACAAAAACTTGCAACGAAAATTGGTTTGAAGGAGATCGAACCAGTAGTTTTTGAGATATTGCACATTTTTATCAACCGCAAATATAACTTTGTCTTTCATACAAACACTATGAAAAACAAAGTTATTTTTGCTGTCGCAATATATTGTGATGTTTTCGTTAAGTAAAAGTAAGTGGACCCTGAATTCAGTTAAGGGTGGCACGGAACCCTCAGTGCGCGGGTCCGACACGCACTTAACCGGTTTTTTGATTCATGTTGAAAAGAAATCAGTCAATACCATCATTGGGTAATACACAACAAAATACGACTTTTTACAAATGAATTGAAAACGCGCTCTTTCTTTACAAACTCCTGTCAAAAAGTCAAAACAAATCAGATTCTTCTCTCTCTCACAACTTTTTTTTTAAGATTTGGGTTTTGTTACTATTCAGCCATCATTTCAAGAAGCTTTTGTTCATTTACTCTGAAGTGTGTTGAATGCAACGTGCGTACTAGGAAATGTAATGAATGAACTGAGTGAATGAATGAACTGAGTGAATGAATGAATGTTTGTATCTAAAACTGGTGTTTAGCTAAAAACTGCCCAAATACCTATTTGTGGTACAAAATGTTAAACACTGTTTTAAACCCTTTTTTAATTTAAAACAGTTTTTAACAAAACATGACTTAAAACCAGTTTTAACGGATGATTTGTAGTAAGACTGTAAATATCTCGTTACCAAACAGCCTAAGAACAAAATTGCCAATGACAATCTTTGAGAATATGTCAAACTGAAACATCAAAGCGTATTGCAAAGATCACTGTTCTGTCTGAACTTATCCGAGCTCCGGCGCTACTATTCTGTAATAAAGCGGTACAAAGTAATTTATATTAAAACTTCAATTAAGAGCTACCACAGATTCCATAACGAGAATATTTCCAATAACCGCCCCACTATGTGCTTGAAAAACGAGCGAAGCTACTTGAAACCAAACGTTCGCTTTGAGCGATACAAATCTTTTTTGAGCGTTTCGGATTTACAAGCTCGATTGAATAGGTATTTCGATTTAGCAAGCAAAGGGCGATTACGTATTTGCCACTGTTAGCGACGCCATGACATATTATTAACCCACGGAAGAAGAGAGAGGTGTTATAAGTTTCACGTGTTTGTCTGTGTATCGGACCTACCGATTTTCGTTTAGTTTTTTTGTCATAAATAATTTTCAGGAAAATCTGTTCAACCTTTATTGGCGACTTTTTTTTAAATTTAAATTTTGATTTGTTTAGTTACAAAATAAGAACTTACTATTCCATCGCATTGAGTTTATTAGTGACGTCATAAGTCATAGTTGTTCACTTGCACATTTCACGATTAGCTTAACTCTGTGTTGTATAACACATCATTATTTTTAGTTGGCAGATACTAAATGATGTACTAAGTTAATCCTGACATGCGGAAGAGGTCCTAATAGGTCCTACCTAACACTATTTTGAGATAAAAAGTAATCATTTACCTACTAGCATTATTCTTAACAAAGAGTTGACACTTTGATAGCGCTTACTTCTAGGTACCTTGCCAAACACGGATCGCATTCGCAACTTCGCATCGCTATCGCTTCAACGTTACGAAATCTTACTGCGAATTCGAATGTACAGTATTTATTGACGCATGCATTTCGTAAAACATAGCGCTTCATTGGTCGCATGATTTGGATATTTGATCCTGTGGATGAGATCGAATTAAATTATTCGTTTATCAACATATTTTAACTAAATCATTTAGAAGCGACTATTATTAAGGTTTTTTTTAAAATGAGAAGCAAATTCGCTAGAAAACTTCATAATCCGTCAAACCCCAACGATATTATATGGGACGCGATAACAATTGATTGGCTTTTGTGTCTGGAATCTCGGTGTTTGATCAATAAAAACTCGAGTAAAACCATAGACTTATACAAGGTGTTTCAAAACAACGAGTAAAAAAAGAATGAAGGGAGTTACTCAGAATCGGTGACTGAACAACTTTCTCCTAGAAACATGGGTCGAAATATGCCAAAAATTAATTGACTCTCCATAGAAATCAGACGGGTAACATGACCGATTTAGTATGAGAAGTCAAATTTTTTTTGGCGTTATTCGACCTATGTTTCTACGAGAAAGATGTTCAGTTACTGATTCTGAGTAGGTCCCATCATTCTTTACTCGTTGTTTTGAAACACCTTGTATATGTACCATGCAGAGGTAAAACAAGTGATTTATCATAGACCTTAGGTATGAAATTGCAGAATGGAATCATAAGGAGATCATTCAATAAGTTGGTGGAATTGGCAAGGCAAGTATTCCAGTTCATACCAAAACTATTTATTAGTTTATCAATAAGTTCGCGTAATAGGGGTATCTTAGTATAGTATAGTCGCAAGCGCACACGACTATCAGTTATTCATTATTAACTCAAAGTAGCTCTACTATTGCATATATTACTAAATTGCTTGGGTAAGTACGTACTGTAAATCAATTTCACACGATCAAACTCGTGTAGAACGTAAGCGCTAACATTATTTACCATAAAATTGTCCTCACATTTACTAATGTGTGTCCAAATGGGTACAAGGTCAAATTTTCATCTCGTTCTAACTAAGTGAAACAATTTTATGGTAGTGTGTGTGAATAGGCTGCCACTATTCAGGTTGACAATGACACGTCACGGTCTTTAGGTTATATGTTAATTAGCAGGGCCACATCTAACTATAGTAACCTCAATAATTAATCGTCGAAATATGGCGTTCCTTTCACAGCTTTTGTAGCTTTATTTTAGACGTGATATCCCGCCTAGAATCAAAGCTAACTATTTGCACTGATTGCACTGAACAAATATTTACTTCATTGTAAATTGTACTAGTAAAAAGCAACTGTGTCAGACAAGAAATCGAACCCTGTTCTTACGCTATCCAGGCGCATGCCTATGCCACTCAGCAGCAAAAACATTGGAAAGGCTTTTGAATTTTCGATTACGGTGGCCAGTCACAACGACGACCAACCGACTGCGCGGGACATATTTTGTTGCACTATAGTGCACAAGTGTGTGCGCAAACACAGGTGCACTATTTCCTTCACTCTCATAGCCCGATGAGACAGCAATCAACGCAAGCAACGGCTTTACGTGCTTTCCGAGGCACGGGGATGAAACACCGCCAACTCCAAACTTTGGGGCTGCCCTGAGAATTTCTGAACAGAAAAACTCAGGAACATAATATTTTTGGCCCGATCCGGGGATCGAACCCGGGACCTCTGGCGCAGCCATCGCTTTTAAATGCGACCCTCTAACGGCTGCGCCACTGAGGCAGTCAAAATAAAGCCTCTTTAATACTTCATGATAAAGCTCTATTAATACTGTTGTTTTTTAAAGGCCTTGGATTTTGTTTCTTGAAAACTGAAAATCGAGCTAATAAAATTTGGTAAGAAGTACGACCATTTTCAAGTTTGTCGGTCCTCAATACATGTAAGAAATCCTTCATGCTACTTAAATATTACAAAACAAAATTCGAAACATTTCTTTTCATACAGTCATTATAGAAACATTCATGCACAAAATTAGCATACAGTCTGTCTAGTTTTAAGTATTCTGGTGTAACATAAATGACACCTTGACACATTGAGATGTTAATCAGTAAATAACTAGTCAAAGTAAGAAGTTTTTCGGTCTACCAATACCACATTAGAATACTACTCGTACATAGCATTAATATTGAATTAGGTTATGTCTACCTGAAACGATTTTATTTTATTTTATTATTTTCATTTTATTTTATTACGATTACGATTAAGATCTAACCTATCGATGCGAGGTACAATAGAGGAAAGTCGTAGCATTTGAAATAAAAACAATATTTCTCATTTACTTATTGTATTATTATAATATTAATCTTTTTGAGTTAATTAGTGCAGATCAGATGGTTACGAAACCTCATTATCATTGTTTGCAACACAGGGAAGGAAAATGAAAACAGCAAAAATCATTTGTAAATCAATTAACTTGGTTATAAACATTCTGGCTAGCTCTTATTGTATAACCTAACGCTGAAAATGTTGAGTACAACAGTCCATTTTGCCAAATATTTGATACAAGGAATATAATTTCATAAAAGTTATTTAAACATTATGTTTTCACAAAAACCCTATTTATGGACTGAGAGCACTACCGTTCAATATTAAAATAAAAATAACCGAAAGATTTATGCACACTTTACCACTGATATTTTCGTTCGTTGAAAAAATGCCGGGGACTGATTTGTAACATTTCCTTGTTACGTAACGATTCCTCACATTATAGTTCACATAAAATATTTCATAACAAAATCTCCTAAGCCGTCACTTTTAGCGTTTTACATGTTTGGCGACTTATATTTCAAAAACCTGACACTTTACGAACTAGATTTTCTGATTTTTAAACGTTTCAGTCTTGGCCGTCATTTGGAAAAAAAAATACCAAGTTAGTCACGCGCCATAGTAAAAATTTCAAGACTCTTCTGCCGTACGTAGCGTTACGTTACGATGAAATATTGTTAGTCAGTATCCCGCTTTCCGTTACAACAAAGTTTTACTAGCTGGCCAGTACAACGAGCCGACCTGCGAGTCTAGTAGGGCTGCGTGTAAACTTCATTCATGTTTGCTAGTCCAACAATGTAAACAATCTTTTTGTAACTTTTAAAATAATATCAGCAAATTAAAATTATTTACTATTTAATTTAAAGAGATCTCAGTGTTGAACGATGAATTAGCTATGAATGTTGTAAGTTTTATGTTAATCTTGTTTTAAAAGGAATATTTTCGCTAAAAATTTATGTCAAGATTGTTTACAATATTCGATTAGTGAAGAAAAACGGACTTTAAAACGCTCACGATCGGCAACATGCTGAAATCAGTCTCTTGCTTATGATGCCGCTACTAACTGACGGCCAAATTCTAGAACAAGTAAGGACCGTTGCAGAATTTGGCCTTTTCACGTTGCTAAAAAGTAAATATACTTCCAAGCATAAGCAAGTGTTGGTTTTTGTTGTATCTCTCAAATATGTACAAATACATGCTGTAAGTAAGTCATTAGGCACGCGACGAAGAATACAAAAATGCAAGTTACTTTGTATTTGAAACTGGCCATTTTAGAACAATTTCAGGAAAGGAAAGGTAGAGTTTCGGCGTCCTTGGATGGAGGTGGTTCTTGGGTTAGGATAGGTCTGGACACAACTGAAAAGAAGGACATTTTGTAATTAAAGATACATGGAAACTCGCATAAGAATAACCCTTTCGTAAACGAGTCAGTGTGTGCTGCTCTATAACTATACAAACACATATTTACGAGCAAAGTAATAAAATAAACAAACAAAACAGGTGTTGCATAAAAGCAGACTGTCATAAGAGCGCAATTTGTGAGCTAAACTAACGGCCTGTTTCACAATGTCTAAATAAGTTTTGGTTAGCGTTATCTGCCAGATGATACTTCATACGAAATGACTTTCCATATATAAATAATACGGGTTATTGTTAATTGTCGATCAAGAAACATGGCCGTATTTCTCGTAAATTTCTGACCTGCGCGAGTAAATTTTATTAGAAAATCAATCTTAAAAAAATCTTAATTGCAATACAGACAATGTGTGACATTGTCCTCCATTACATATTGATAGCAATGTGTGCATTGTCATTAGATCGTTTGTACTAGTGAGGTCATTTATAGGTACCTAGAATATGAACGCGCTATTTACATTTTGATATCACGAGTAGCGCTGGATTCAACAATACACACACATCCGTCATAAAAATATTGTTGGTAGTAAGCAATTACGATAAAGCGACTCTTCCTTTTAACTTAATCTGCGTTATCGATTGTTCGGCATCAATTTGTCTTGTTCAATCATAAATCGTCATTCGCTGAGGCTGTAAGAGATCAGCATGTCTAAATATATAAAAAAAATATAATAAGAATAAAGATAATTACAAAATAATATTGTTTATCTAACGTAGTATCTAACGTAGGTTGTGTGCAAAAAGTGCCATCTTTTCAACGTTGGGAAGAGGTCATTGTGTTTGTGGGTGGGGGACTAGTGTTTTGGTTACTTATTCGAACCCTCCAGTGCATAATTTATAATATTTTATTTGTGTATATATTATTTTTATCTATTGTAATTATTTTGTGTAAGCTGCGCTCCTGCGCAGTCCTGTTTAACTGACGCAGAGAAAGCGAGTATTATTTAATACTATACTATAGTATTTACTACTATAATTCTTGAGCGCAGTTGTCCGAAATAAAAACGTTAGTTATTTTTTTTATTATTTAAAATACAAGTGGGTATTAAGCTCACTCTCACTACACATTATAATCAACGCTTTAATATGAGCTTTAATATTTATTACTTACAGAACCCATCACACCAGTATTTTTAATTTTAATTGATCAGGTAAATATTCGATCACCTTATTGTAAATTTTAATATCACCCAAAATATATTCGTTATTGTAACCGTCAGAAACATTTTAAACTTAGTTCACTCTGTATCATCCCATCAGGCCAACCCATTATTGAGTACATTGTTGAATGCGCAAATTAATTAAGCTCTTACAGCGTATTGTGATAATAATGTAACAATGGTCAAAGATAAGACAAAGATGTCGAGATTACAATGCAATTTTACTTCCTAAGGCAAACACAGATGGTATTGTTCCTGTTCGCAATTAATTATTAGTTATATTATGTTTTTTATAGTGTTTGTATGAAATACAAAGTTATATTTGCGGTTGATAAAAATTTTGTCGAGATCTACATCATATATTTTTTCCAAAATTTTCACTACCTTAGTTCAAAAGTTAGATGGGGGGGACGCCCATTTTACCACTTTGGAAGCGTCTATATCTCAAACGTTAGACTTTTAGAAAAAATGGTTTTAGAAACCTCAATGTCATTTTGAAAGACCCATTCATAGACACCCCACACGTATAGATTTGGGTAAAAAAATTTTAAGGTTTTAGTTACAAATATGGGAGCCCCCCTTATTTTTTTTTTAACTTTAAGTACATGAATCGGAAAGCGGTGCACAAGATACATCTACTTACCAAGTTTCAGCTGTGTGATGCTAATAGTTTTAGAATAAAGTGGCTGTGACATACGGACGGACGGACAGACAGACAGACAGACAGACAGACTTGACGAAACTATAAGGGTACTGTTTTTGCCATTCGGCTACGGTACCCTAAAAATTGACATCTTACTCTTAAAAATATTTAATTTTATTTATTTTTTAGACCTCTTTTAAGCAGTTTAATATTTAAGTAACTGTAAGCTTTTCTAAATATGTGGTACATAAAAAACATTGCCAAAGCTGCAATTTCTCTAATACATAATTTATTATTTTAAACAAACTTATTAAATTTCAAGAGCTTGCAGAATTATGAGACCTAATCTGTCAGACAGGATAGCCTTGGGAATGCCTTACATCAGTCAATATCTTGCGGAGTCAGTTCTATTTTTAAATAATATATAGTTTTATTTTTATAGCAAAACTCTCTACACATATGCACACAAATGCACTAGAATTCTTAATATCTATTCTGCATTGTCTAAATAAGGTTTTGTTAGCATAATCTATCCAATCTATCTATTTAAAATATTTGCTGGTTAATGTGGTGAAACTGGCTCTTTATCTTATTCTATTAAATAAGTTACTTGCACAATAGATCTTTATATAGAATAAAATAGGCGTCATCCTAGAGTATTTATATAAGACTCTAAGCATTGGATGAAAGGTCAGTTCAATCAAAGAAGTACATAGTAGTCTTTTCACATTTCTATAATGGCCCATTTACACGAGGCCAGTAGACGAGCCAGTCCAATAAGCCAGGCCAGTATTGGCTTCGTGAAAATAGAGCCAGGCCAGTGCATTGGACTGGCCCAAGCCAGTGGACGAAGCCAGTCCAGTGAAATTAAACGGTTTCGAATTTGCTGGCGCCAGTGCTTCCCCCACTACTTTCCCATTGGATTGGCTCGTGTACTGGCTTCATGTGAATGCCCGGGCCAGGCCAGCGAGCCAATCCAATACATGTTTTTTTTAGGTCTCCCGGCCATCCATCCTTTAATCCACGATATTCTTTTAAAATTTATTTTGTTTTCTAGCATATCCAAAATCTCTTTGTGCATTATCTTAATAACATTTTTGAATGTCGCCCTCAAAGCAATTTTACGTTTTTCCATAACTAAAACTATTTTTAAAATAAGAAACCATATTTTATCTGTGCTTACTGGCCCACTGGACTGGCTGGTGTGTAAACGACACATACAAATTTTGCGATTTTCATTGGATTGGCTTATTGGCCTGGCTTACTGGACTGTCTCGTCTACTGGCCTCGTGTAAATGGCCCATAAAACATTGTTAAAATGCAAACTCCTCATTACACACTATAATATGTGCGATGGAAAACCCATAATTATTGTGATTGAATTGCAACTTGTGAGTGTAAGTATTAATTTATAGGTACTGCTAAGCTGATTGTAATGAATGATAAAATTATATGTAGGCATGTGCTTGGTAATAATTTCAACAAAATTGGTTTAGACCTTTATCCTGTTTACATTAATATTTTTTATTTTGACAACAGGGAAATAATAAACTTTTATTTTCCTGTTATAATTTAATTTTCCTTAAGATTAAGCTATATTTTTATTTCAGCCTTGGATTAAAATTGAGTTGATTATTGTGGTATCATTTAATTACTTTTATTTTGTCAAGAAAATCTGGGTGAAAAATATTTTGCGCTATCATCGATGAACGAAACTTTTTCACTTAATTGGCAAGACATAGTGTAAAAGTTTGTTAAGCATCTGATCATCAATCAATTACTTTGCTAATATATTTCACCTTGCCATAGCCTTTACTTGACTTAGAACAGGCGAACAAGAATGAGTTTGAAGATTGATTTTGGTATTTATATTAGTTTAGATTGATGATAACATAACAGAGAAATAATACTGTAAAGGTATACAAACAAGATTCTCTGGTGGGATGTAAAATCATTTGCTAAATTTAGAACACAGGTACTTAAACGAGACTTAGGCTCATATAAATTGTTAGGTGTTAATATTAGAAGAAAACTTACCTTTTAAGCCATATGCCAATAAATTATGAAGTCACTGCTTTAAAAACGGAGCAAATTACACACAAAAAACAAGTCTCTTCAAGGAAACAGCACTGTTTAATCATTTAGAATCTCAGGATGTGAGTGATATCGCACACTATATCAAAAAACCACGTTTTAGTTATTTACTGCACAATTTAAACAGCAAAATTCGGCGAAAGTACGAGAAATCACACAAAAATTACACAGAATATTACGACAGAAAATGTCACCATCTGTGCCGCAAACCGCAATATCAACTGACATTTATTCATCGACTGACATGACAGGCAGACAGGAGTAGTGCTGCCATGTTTTGGTTTCCAACTACCCAAGTTAAGCATTTTTTCTTTGCGTGTGCGTGGCTCACTAATTGGTTTTTCAATTTTAACGAAAATACAGCCTCGACTGAAACCTTCAAAAATCGATAGATCACATCAATAAAAATCAAAAATATATTGGGGTAAAACTTCGTAAAATGTCAGGTTTTCGAATTGCAGGCTGTTAAAAATGTAAAACTAAAATTCGATCATCTTTTACAGCCTTTTTGGCTCAAGGTGACGGTTTAGTTAGGAAAATTTGTCATTTATTATTTATTTATAACATAATGCAAAAAAATATTTTCAGGGTATTGATGGCCGCCTTTTTCGATCAAAATTAAAATAGCGGACCGAAATAATAAGCCAAAAGTTCCAAACGCATTAAAAATTTTTTTTAACAATATCCCAATCTGACGTTGCTGCCACAATGTTAACGAAAAAAAGTTTTCCTGTACAGTTTCGAATCAAGTAATTTATTAAGAAACAATTAGTTAGGTACTTTTCAAATGACTGCAGATAATTCCAGACAAGTCCAGGGAAAGGTAATTATTGGTAAATAAATAATACATACATACTAACCAAAATATAGACAGAAACGAGTCAACCCTTGAAAATATGTATAATTCATTTAAATATAATTACCTTTTTCCGGACTTATGTGCCCTAATGCGTTTTGAAAGCTCAATTATTTATTTAACGTTAACAAAATATTTTGCTATTGGTGTTAGTCAATAGAATTAGATAAATGATTCCCCATATTAGGGTAATTATTAATCGAGTGGCAACTTGTACCACATTACGTTCCGTTTTAAGCATTATGGGTTAGGAGGTTGCAAAATCGAGAATAAAAAATAAAAATGTAGAGTAGGTACGCTAATTTCGCCTTTTAAACATGTATTAATATGTAAAGCCATTAATAATCAATACCATGTTGTTTTTTTTAAATGACCTGATACCCGAGTTCAACTACAGACAGACCCTTCTACAGCTTGTTGACGCTGTGTGTAACTTAAGTATTTTCATCTACCGTGTCTGTGATAATAATAACATAATATGATATATCCAATTGGCTTTTATGTAAAGGTAGAGGTTGTAAGTAGACCAGAATGCCACGTTTGACCTTAGACAAGTTTAGTACAAGTCACATAATATTTTCACCTGGATTGGTACCTACACAGTGAATACAGTGATTTCATGTTTGCAGATTGTTTCTACCCATAGCTTTGATTACCTAAAGCTTTGATTATAGAGTAAAGACCTTACAGTGATTGGATTGCTCCCTTTCGCAGGGTCACACACAACCCTGGAATACCCTGGATGCAGAATATTGCAGACCAGACCGCTTGCTTGCAACCGGTCGCTGTAGAAAGCCGTGAGGGCGGGCTATGTTCATCAGTTTAACTTTAATTAATTATGATGATGATGATCAATACGATTATTTCAGTATATCGTTATCAATAAAACACTCTTCACAGTTTTCACTATTTTATTGCCACTGCAGCTGAAATTCTGTAATATTTTCTTTATCAGGGTTTATGTCGACTAAAATATGAGTATATGTGTGGTACAGTGTTGTGGACAAAACCTTGTACCGGCATTTGGATAACCCGTCCGTTTTGTATCTGCTGCCTGCTGACTTTATAAGTATTTCTCTGAAAAGAAGAATAAGTATATGTTATTAAACTTTCGCAGATGGTGCTTCCCAGCCCTGTTTTACCTACATTAATTTTACCGTCACTCATGGTACTGCAATATAATATTCCTACCAACTTTCGGTAATGACACCCCTCTCACGAGAGATAAGCCAGATATTATAGTGCCCAAATGAGTGCGCAATAAACAAGTGCACTCCCTGTTCCTTCCATTAATTCGTGGAGGTGGCAGTCCGACATGACCGATGAGAGATCAGGCGCAGAACCAACGGCTTAACGTGCTTTCACAGGCACTGGGTTGTCATCGCCACCAACCTCCTGACTCTAAACTGTTTCCGAGTATTTTCAAGACAAAGCAACCGGGACCTTTTGGATAAACACCAGCGAACTAACTGCTACTTCACCAACGAGGCAGGTTGTTGGTACTACCAAGTACACCGCCACCTGACCAGTTTTTAAGAGCTAAAATCGTTGTACCTCATATCGTCTTTTGGTTGAAGTTACCTACGTGCGTGGCGTAGCCTTCGAGATTTTGGATATGATGGCAAATGAAAGTGGGTTTTAGGAATATTTGCTGATGCCTGTACTTTTTTTTCTCCATAAGAATATGCAGACTTTTACTTTGCAATCAAAGAAACGAGTTCAAGAAACGATATAGGCAATTAGCCCTAATTTTCTTACTTGATAGGATTCTCTGGATTCTTCTTGTGAGGCATGGCCTTGTATACCGCAACAGTTTTGCTGTATCTCGTCAGAGCTAGACCCGAGTTTTTGATTCTGTAAATTGAAAAAAAAGACTTTTCTAACCTATTAACCACGAGTTTAAAGAGAGAGTGTGCTCTAAACTGCCCAGTTTTTTGAAGTTAAGATTTTAAAGAACTTTTTGATACTTTTCTTTGTCTGATTAATAAACAAGGCAATTCAAAAGCTGGCTCGCTATATCTATTATAAGAGCTTATGGCTGACTTGAAATAAGAGGTTTTGGTTAGCGAGATATTCAATGGTATTAATGTAGCCTCTATGATCTATGGGTCGCGTTCTCAACAATACAGACGGACGGATCAGTTTATAAAAACATAAAACCTATTATAAAGTTCTATATATACCTTAGTATATTTAATTACATAGGTACTATGACTATCTATTCTATCGTATCACTCGCTCGCATGTAGGTTCTACCGTCTCGCCAGTGATTACGATACTTACGATAGCGGATACTTAGATGTCGATTAGGAATGACTCACAACCAAACCAAAGTGTGTTGGATTCCTCACGATTTGTTTCCTTTGCCTAATCGCATCCATCTCATTGATAAAACTGATAGGATATATCTTTATTGCATTCCACCCACATACAACAAAGTATGCATATACGAGTATGTCATGATTACTAATAAACCATTTAATAAAAATACCTAACACTTAAATCACAGAATATATAATAGTACTACCTTAAATAAGTAGGTTAAAATAAGTTTATTTGTCTTACAAACTAACTCTACATATATGTCAAATTTTCAGTACATGTTTGTACTATTAATCCAAATTGCATTTGTTAGGGATTTTGTGTGCTACCGTGGGCATGATTTATCAATTTATTATTAACTCTGTACCTACTATGCTAAGCTACAACACATCACAAAAACTGATGATCTCTTAAGGGAAGTGTTTGACATAAGGGAAGTGTTGTGTGATCTGATCACCACAGCCGTTATGTCATACCTATCAAATCTGTCGGTGGTAAAAGTATCGCCCGGAATCCGGATAGCGCATGACGCAGGGTATGATTCCTCGCCTGCCACAGAGATTTTTTAAGCGCCATTTATAATGGCATCTTTACACTCTGGCAGAATGTACTTACCTCCAAAACATATCAGTGTCTTCTCCCCCCCACCCCCAGTACCAGTTGGAATACCCGTTAACTTTTTCGTAGTGTTTCGGAGTCATCATTGTAACTCCGCCGTAATGGCTCTTGTATTTAGCTCTGGAATTAAACGAATAATACTATAAACACCTGTTTTCGTAAGGTATTCATAACTTTATCATTTACCTTCTACTAAATTTAAACAGCGCTTTGGTTGTGATACCAAAGTTAAGCAACTTACGGCGCGGTCGTGTTTATATAAGTGACGTACGAATATTGTAAACAATCTTTTTATATCTTTTAAAATAATGTCAGTGAATAAAATTATTTACCTTTATGATTTAGATCTCAGAGTTCTACGTTGAATTAGCCATGAAGGTTGTGTTTTGTTTTAATCTTATTGTAGTTAAAAAATATGTTAAGATTGCTAAAAATATCCGACAAGCAAAAATAAGCATTTCTTTTGTTAGAGTTATTTATTAGATATCACCCACGTTTCTGGTCTCCCAACAATGGATCCGCACATGTGTCTCGGCCATGTAGGGCAGGTGTACTTTATCTTATCTGTCGTTGGCAGCAAGTCCACGTCATGGAACGCCATGCAACCCCAACTGCCATGCTTCTTGGCTTCTAGGAAACCCACGTTGAAGAGCCGGCCGCGGTTGAACAGCTCCTTGCCTATGAGATTGTTCATCGTCATTTGTTGCTTTGTGAAGGTTTGGTCGAGGTACTTGCCGCCTTACCACTTTAAAACGAAAATCGCTTGCAAGCGTCACTTCAAATAAAAGACAACTTGAGGTGGTGGTAAGGCAGCGGTGACGTCGTAAGAACCTTATATATTATATGATTCTAGCAAGTTATTATAGGTATAATAACTTGCTAGAATAATATAGTCAAACATCCTTTCTGCGTAAACTGACTGTACTTACTTTATCGATCGAAATCTTTAAGTACTTTTTGTAACTAAAACAGGCATTTGGTTAACAGGGTGAAAAATGAAATGAAAGTTAATAAAAACGAATGCTGCTAAAACAAGTTAGTGACAGTAGTATGGAAAGGAACATAAATTTTATGATTTGGTGAAGACTCGCCACTCTGTTCGATGACGAAGATCCGATATTCTAATCCTTGTTCTATCAAAAATGGGTGCATGACGTATAAAAACACCGCCAGGTTTCTCTCGCGGTCTCTGTAATAGGGAAAGACTATTACCTACCTACATGAATAGTATTATTATTATATTCAAACTCAAAGGGTCTCTGCGTTATCAAAACATTTCCCTGCCGTTAGAATAGAGAGTACGAGTATAGACTTAGGTCTTGAACTCGATATAAAATAAGGAAGGCACTAATTTGATCAATACTTAGCTTTATACAGAATGTGGCCTTTAAAAGAAGCCAAAATTAAAATAGAAAATTCCGCAGATACCTTGACCTGGCATTAGTGGTCTTAAATGCTTTAACTCAATGATATAGTAATCCAAATTTATAATCATTAATCAATGAATATCAAAATCGCTAGCTCGTTGTAGTAAATGAAATGCCAAGCCTTAAGAGCGGACACATTTGTTTGCAATACATTGCTGGTTCGATGTCTATGTTAAAAAATATCATTTTTTTATTATAATAAATTAAATTATGATAACTGGTTACTAAATGCCTATATTTTTAATTTTTACTTTTATCACAGGACATACCCGGTATTATGATGAGTAAATATTAAAATTACTGACCTGTAGGGTACGATAATAGCAACTCTATGCCTGGCTCGGCAGACTGTCGATTCGAAGTACCCTCCTTTAGTAAGACGGCTTCTATACTCAACGACAGTTTTCAGATCATAGTAAGTGTATATGGGGGAATTTGTGCCTGAAAATATGCTATATGATTTAGTTAAAGTAAAAATTACTATCTATTTATTTAAGCTTTGACTGACTTACAGTGCCAGCAGTTGGGATTAGGACCTATTGTAGATATTCAATTTAAGGTATTAAATGAGACAATTGTAAACATTAAACATAAAGTGCCCTTTCTTTTCACTCTCACAGTCCGGTAGACCATAGAGAAAGAAAAAAATCTTCGCTTTATACTATACTACATTCTACGGTTGAGACACCTCCGACATTGCCGGAAAGAAATCATGGGCCCTATTTTTGAATCACACGCTTCGAAATTCAATTAAAAGTCTAAGAAAATCACGCTGAAAATACATACAAGTAGTTACAAAATTATGTTAGTCGTTTTCAATAGACTTCCATGCGAAAATCGAACATTAAACAAAGAAAATCACACGCCACATTCACGCGAGTGATTCAAATAGGGCCTCAGAAGGCCTCTATCTGAAACAAAATCCGTCAATACGATTATCGTATTGCGGATCTGAACCATTTCGTAGTAAGCATACTAAAAAAATGCATTGGATCTGCAAAACGAACATCGTATTGCCGGATTTTGTTTCTCGTTCTAGATGTGTTCTAGGCCTCCAGGCCGAACCAAAAGCTGACCAAACATGTCTGCAGAGTTACGGGGATGATTTTTTGCTGCTATTAATTTATTTTAAGACAGACGCACCGAAAAAATAGTAGATTACTAACTTCCTGGAACCGAGAGGTCAAGGAACTGAATAGACAAAAATATAGGGTGTAAATGAGCCTTATGGCCCATTTACACGAGGCCAGTAGCACTGGCGCCAGCAAATTAGAAACCGTTCTATTCTATTGGACTGGCTTCGTCCACTGGCTTGGGCCAGTCCAATGCACTGGCCTGGCTCTATTTTCACGAAGCCAATATTGGCCGGGCTTATTGGATTGGCTCGTCTACTGGCCTCGTGTAAATGAGCCATTATAAGGATTGGTGGTGAATCCTGAGGCTGTTGTGTAGGCATATTGTAATAAGTTAGTCATTAGTGCTTACCATATTTCTTAATTTTTTCTCTTCTTTGGAGTTCCTCGTATGAGATGACTTGATTTGTTGGACAAAACGGCTGAGACTTTTTCCGCCCCTGTCTTTGATCTGTAAGATTAAAATTATTACTATTACTCACTTACCCAGAGCTTACTTATTATTTGATTTTATGAATACACTTTTTTTGGGGATAAAGATGAATCCAACAAAGTAAAAAAACATGAAAATTGGTCCACCCATACTCGAGTTACGAATGTGGGTGGTCACAAATTAATTTATAAAATTGGTAAAAACACAAAAGAGATAGTATATTTAATTTTTGGGAAATTAGGTTAAACATAAAAATATAAATTGCACTTTAAAAAGAAGGTATGCGTACAGATAGCGTACGACACGGGGTTCGATTCCTTGTCTAACTAACTAACACGGTTGCTTTTACAAGTCCCATTCATATTATTAAGCTTATATAGTAGCAAAACACTATAAAAAACAAAAACAAAATATAATTAGAAAAATACTGACCGAAAGAAAAGTCTGCATTTCCTTCATGTTGAACTGGCTGACGCGCCAAAAAGTTCTTGTCGCTACTAGCTTGTTCTTGGTGGTCTGTCTTTAATGGTAATAAATTATGACCATCTGAAAATAAATAAATAATAAAATAAATATTGGACACCAATCACATACATTGCTCTGATCCCAAAGTAAGTAGCTAATGCACTTGTGTTATGGAATTCAGACACAACGCTGGTACCACAACACCCAGACCCGGGACGATATAGAAAATTATGATTTCTACATTGACCCGACCGAGAATCGAACCCGGGACCTCGGAGCGGCGACGCCTTGACACCCAACGTGCTTAGCCACTACACCACGGAGGTCGTCGACATAATAATTGCACATTGTCTATCAAAAAAAACATAACGAGATATAAAGTCGAACTTAGTAAAAAAAATAGTCGAAAAATATTTTGAGATTAACAAAACCATCTTGTGATAACGCCTACGCTTACGCTACACAAACCAAACCCACTTAGAGGAGTTTCTCGTAGCAGGAGACTACGACGCCGTAGCACGTAGTCCGTAGTCGCTACGAAAGCTTCAACAAGGAGCTTCGCAGTACTACGAATAAGTACGCAAATCTATGGTCACCTCGTTTTATGTGAGAGTAAAGAATGTTTTAATTGTATGAATAACTTTATATTTTTGTACGATAGTTTTCGAGAAGAAATTTTTTATTCGTATTTTTATCAACAAAGATTGAGACTATTGAGATTATTGAAATGTGGGGAGAAACGGAGGCGATAATAGGGAACTATGAGAGTTGAAACGGTGTTTTTAATTAATTTTTATTTATTATTTAGAAAAAAAACCCTGCCACGATTTATAAAAGTAATAATAGGTTCCTATTTAGTTGATATAATACGAAACACTGTTAAAATATTTTCACTTAAAAAAGCTTAAAAACGATTGTAATTTTTTGTAACAAGTACACACATGTCACAGTACAGTTGACATAAGTTTAGAACTAAAAGTTCTTGTTTCAACTTACGAGTATCATTGTGCAATAGGAACAAAGCCGTGCTGTAACGTATTGAATTGAACGACTCTTTTTCTTGATCTGGCTCTGGTCTGCAAAATAGGAAGCTTTTTTATTAATCATACTATTACGAATACTTATCAAATATGATATTTTACAATCATTGCCACGTGGTGGACAACCGTCAATAAATAAATTAAACGGACACAGCTGAACTGAACTGCACTGGCAATCCGATAGAATGTCCCATTGCCGTCGAGAATCCCGTGCCTTGTCGGTGACTGCTCAACAGGAGAAGAAAAAGAAAACAAGCAATCCTTTTCATTTGTATTAACTCTTGTAGACAAGCGAGGCAAAGACGTAGTCGACGATGGAGCGAGCTTAGATAAATTAAGCCTGTTAACTCTCTACTTTGAATACTTTACGCATCCTGTTTATGAATAGTATAATTAATATCATCATTCATTATTTCCAATTTTTGCACTGAATTTCTCTTGATTGTTAGTTATTTAACATTTTAGGCATTAATCCCACCAAGTGTACAATAAACTGTTATATTTTATGTATTTATTTAAAACTAAATGCGCAAAGAAACTGTAGATATGGTAGACGTATTGAAATCGAGGCATTTACATTTCCTATACAACAGGGGAAGTTATAGCAACGAGACACTGCGCTTTGGAATCCTCAAAGGTCCAAAATACCTTAGGTTTTTTTTTTGGTGCGTGCGTATGCCTAAAGCATTCTTAACTATTCAACCACACTCAACAGAAAAAAAACAAACAGTGCAAAAAAGTGATAAAGCAATAATTGTAAGTGCACAAAGTTGTCAAGGAAATAAATCAATCTATTATTAGAATAGTTAGATACGGGATTATTGCTACCATGTACCTTATTATTTATGAGCTTCCGATATTTCGGCACTGTTGCAAGCGCCATGATCACGGAGTAACATATCGGAAGCTCATAAATAATAAGGTACATGGTAGCAATCCCGTATCTAACTATTCTAATGTTAGTGACCATGAAAGTTTAAAACAATAAATCAATCTATACTAATATTATAAAGCCGAAGAGTTTATTTGTTTGAACGCGCAAATTTTAGGAACTACTTTCTCTCTACTTTCCTTTTGTGTTAGATAGCTTATCGCGGAAGGCTTTATGCTATAAAACATCACGCTGCGACTGGAGGGGAGGGAGCAAACTCAAAATGCACAGACGCAGTTGCTATAGAAAATAAGACATTAGTTTGCACAACACAACACAACATAAGGAAGAAAATTCCTTACCACGAAACCAGACCAGACCAGTGGTGTTGTCTGGCGAATATTTATATTTATTTTATTTATTTATGCAGTCGCAGTTTCAAGCAGTTTAGTATAGGCTAAATGTGAAAACCACATTAAGCTTCCCCACAGCCAGCCTTACCGTATCGCAGCGTACTGTATGCCGTAGCCTGTAGTAGCCATTATCAAATAATACACCAAAGGCACCACTATAAATATGGGGAACCAGCTCCGCCAGTACACTTTCTTTGGCAATGGATTCTCCAAGTCCAAATACTCATGGAGCGTTGAGGGGTTTCGTTCATGTTCTGAAAAAGCAAAGTTAAACCCAGTGAGACTACGTATAGAGAAGCTATGCCAACCAGTGAGTTGTTATGACTAGGTATAGAGAAGCTATGCCAACCAGTGAGTTGTTATGACTACGTATAGAGAAGCTATGCCAACCAGTGAGTTGTTATGACTAGGTATAGAGAAGCTATGCCAACCAGTGAGTTGTTATGACTACGTATAGAGAAGCTATGCCAACCAGTGAGTTGTTATGACTACGTATAGAGAAGCTATGCCCAGCAAAAGATGTGTCGGCGACACATCTTTGTGTCGCAACTCGATGACTTTAGGTAAACCGCGAAATTGAGACCTCGCCTGCGGGGCACAGGGGCGCGGGGGGAGGCGAGAGCGGGTGATGTGAGCGGCGCGGGCGGGTGTATCTCTCACGCCACCCGCTCTCGTCTCCCCTGTCCCCGCGCCCCTGTGCTCCGCAGGCGAAGTCTCAATAAAGCGGTTTACCTATAGATTCTGACATATTTCAAGCGGCGTCAAATCATGATGCAAGAAATTTATTCATGGTGTCAGTTCCATACGCTAGTAATATTAGTTCAATGGTTAAACCCATCGCAACCGTGATGTATGGGTTAGTAGGGAGATATATATGTAGCTGTAGATAATTTTTGATGCGTACGGCTAAGGAATGGAATGCACTGCCGGCTGGTGTTCCCTAAGCACTATGATTTGGGCATTGTCAAGAGAAGAGTGAGTAGGCTGTTACTGGTCAGACATAATCCATCCTTGACCACAACACCACTGTCCACCAGGTGTTATGGTCGTCAAATGCCAGATCATTTTAAAAAGAACACTTTCTCTACTTACTTACTTATCTATCTACTTTCTTAGATAAAGAAGTTACGAAATTCTAAAGCATGGTATGGTATCCGATAAAGTGTACTAATCAAATCTAATCACTGCGTCCATGTCTTGATGCCATCAATTGACATACAAAGATTACTCTGATAATTATATGTTAACTTTATGAAGAACCAAAAATAATAATAATTAGAAAACAGCAACTATTCAGTTTCATCCGAAACTTGTCTATGTGTAAATATACTAAATAATTGTAACACTAACTATTCCACACCCAGTGTTCATGATACGAATTTTATCGCTCGCAATTACCACTATCTAACTGTTTAGTTTTCAGGACTGCTACTACTAACCGTTTTTAGGTATAGTATTATTAGTTTTAGATGCTCCGCATCGCCGTCGCTCAAAAAAAATTGTAAACCTCATTTTTATTTGAAGATAGTGAGACCTGCTTTGTAGGTATCTAATCTACACGAAAAGTAAACCAAGAGTTGCAACTATTAATATAAATAAATAATAATATAAATTTGCGCAAGACAACACCACTGTCTTGGTTTCGAACTAAGATTTTCTTCCTTGTGCTACGAATCCCAGACAACGAAAATGTCTCTCCCATAAATACTTAAATAAACGTGCTCATCACGAAAACATTTGTCCTTTGCGGTATTTTTACCCGGTAGGTAGTCAGGATCGCTAACCTTATTAAACTAATTAATAAACTCTTTTTCTTAATTTAATCCTAAAAGAAGTCCCACTTACTTGTCCCAAGGAATCTGGTTTTAACACTTTTGAGTAACCGTCTTGCCAAAATGCACCGAAACATTATTTCACACAACCAAGTTTACCGCTTCAAAATAATCAACTGACTAGTTGATCGTTCGTTGAGAAACTATTCGGTTCAAGAATGAACGTATCGTAAAAACATTAGGATGTTTGCATTTTTGTATGGAAAGCAATGTTTTGAACTAGCTACTATTTTTAAGTCTTGGCTATTTGTAATCCATAAGAAAAGCTTGGTGACATAAGATAAGAGTGCCTAAGCAGTAAAAATATTCATTTTTTAAATAAGTACGTAATTTCTTGATGTGAGTGGCTGTAGTTACTTAGGCCCAATTTCCTCATCGATAGTATGGCAAAATGTCGTTACCATCGGTTAATTTACGCTTGTGTGTGTTTTGAAGAAAACATATCTTAACCAAATGTCCGAATTGGTTAAGGTAGTTTTTCTTCGAAACACACACAAACGTAAATATTCAACCGTTGGTAACAAAATTTTGCCATTACTATCGATCACGCAATTGGACCTTAGTTATTAAGTTAAAACCATTTTTCCAAGTCAATAATTTGATGTTGATTAAGAAATCAACGTCTGTATGGTGGTACACATAAAGCCAAATAAAGGAATTCGGATTCAAGCTGTGCCTTAAAATTATTAATAAATTTAGTGTAAAAGGTGTACTAATAAAACATCTACAACACTGTATACTCGCATCGATATTATTAAATAATGAGACTCAACCAACCGGTATATGTATTACAGTAAACAACACAGGAATGCGTGAGAATGACATCAAAATAATAATAAAAGGTCAATTTACGTATTGTTGTACTTACTTCCATTATCATAGCTGCACCGACTGCTATCACATTTTTTAAGATTTATTTTACTCTGTTTAAAAAGTAAATACGTTATTGGCTATCAGTTTGATCGAAAAATTTTACTAATATTCGAAGTATTGCGATTAGTTATAACTTGCAGTGTTTTGTAACAGTTTATTAATGACATGGCTTCGTCAACAATAAAAAGTTTATTTCAATGGCTATTCGTAATTGCTGTGGTGGTTATATACGTACAATATCAATACACTTCGGAGTACAGAGATGGGACCGTTGAAAAGTTGTGGAAGAGAAACGTGACGGAAATAACTAAAACTTTGAAAGAACTCAAAATCAGGCGGTGTAAGTGGTAATACTTTGAAATTATAATTCGAATTTTATAACCCCTGGATGCCCTTATTAATTGAAATGCAAAATATTGTGACGATTTCCATTATAAATATTATAAACTAGCGGTCCCAACGAACTTCGTTTCACCCCTGGCCCCATTTTGGTTGGTTATTAGATACAAATACATAAAATTAAACATCATGAAAATCGGTCCACCCGTTTTATAAGTGGTGAATAAAAGACGACGTGACCATGTGAGCAAATTTTGGGTCTTAAGGTGGTAAGGCGGAGGTGACCTCAATAGTACCTACCTACGTGCTGCCAAAGGGCCTAGAGGTCTTCCCTAGACTATAAGAAGCCTGTAGAGATGTTGGTGCAGACCATAAAATATAAGGTTTAGGCTATGTACGTGTACGGTCAGTACACCTTTAGGTGATAGTGATAGCTTGATAGAAGAGCGGAATGAAAGTCTTCGATAGTGATAAATTGATATATTGAAAGTACTGATCTTACGAATAAATGATAGAATGATAATGAGAACGCGCGGTGTGAATGATAGCCGTACACGAACTGATGAAATTATGAATGTATGGTAAAATTGCTGCTGCTAAACTAAGTTACAAAATACTGCGCTTCGGGGATACGCTGACGCGACGATTGTACGTGCTAGCTCGTACATCCTGCCGGGCCAGAAAGTAACAAAGTGATATAACAATTTTTGAATTCAGTTCCAGGATTTTCGTTCCCACGCCCACGACTAATGTCTTACGCAAGATTCAACGCTATGAAATTAGCATTCAAATATTATGGTATGTAATGTAATGAACATGTTGAGGTTTTTATAAATTCTATTATTAGTATTTTTTAAGTAATCGACAGTTCTCACCAGAAAAATACGTTACTTTTCAGACAGATCCGAGTTGCTAAAATATCACGCATACACACCAATATGCTTCTTTAGTAAGTCAAAGTTGGGTAAGTGAATATTTTTTAGGTTTTTCTTCATACAACTAGTTTAAAAGTTGAAGCAAAGAGATAGAGTGAATGAGCGCGACATGTCACAGTAATACTAGTATATGTATTCTTTGGTAATACTGGGCCGTACCTCACCGAGACACTATGGCATCACTACGTATCCAAGCAGATAATATTGAAACGTATGTAAGAAATGTAATATATTACATACATTTAATCTATATAATAAAAATGAATTAATATTTGTGTTAGTCTCGCTTAAACTCGAGAACGGCTGAACCGATTTGGATGATTTTGGTCTTGAAATATTCTTAGAAGTCCAAGGAAGGTTTAAACGGTTCAAAATATAGGAAACGGGGACGGGGCCGCAGAGGGTAACGAAACGAAGTTCGCCGGGACCGCTAGTATTATATAAATATTTATATTTGCCTATTTATATTTGGTTGTCACAGGTCCAATCCCCGTCAATCGGTCATACATATCGCCACATGAATTAGAAAGCATGGATTTTGGAGTGCGCATCGGAGGTTTCTACGCGCCTCCTCACTGCCGACCCAGACACAAAGTGGCTATCTTAGTTCCTTTTAGGTAAGCCATCGCACTGGTTACTTGCTCAGTGGGTAAGCCACTGCTATAGGTCGACCACAAAACTGAGGCTTGTGCCACTTAACCCCAAAATCTATTATTCTCGAAATTTTGCAATTCATACATTCATTTCATTAGAACCCCAAAATTGTGTATACATTCCTTCGTATAAAACGTAAGGGGTTATAGTGTTTTTTGTGGGGTTTGGTGTTAAAAGCCAAACTGAGACGTTTCATAAGTCAGTTCTGTTGCCTTCATTCTCATTTCCCTCCCAATTGATGCCCTACTCCATATCATTCTTATGAATTCTTATGTTTAAGTGTTACAATCCAGAACATTTATGTTGTTGCAAATATGTTTAAATGATATAAAGATTGTAATATGTTATGTGTACCAAATAAAAAAAAATAAAAAAAATTAAAAAAAAATATGATCTTTATTTCACCTAAAGGGTTCATTTCATTCATATTAATAATTATGGAGTAGGTATGTATGGTCGAGGTATATCGTGCGTGACCACCATACGAGGCAAAATCCCTTGCCCCTAGCGTCGTCTTTTGTTGAAGTGATGCTTTAATCGGTGTGCTAGTGATTTTCGTTGAAAGAAAAGTGGTTAGGCACGAGGGCCTGAACCGTATAAATTGGGAGGGGATGACGATAACTCGGAAAGCACGTAAAGCCGTTGGTCCTACGCCTGATCTCTCTCCGGTCGTGTCAGATTGCTGTCCCATCGGACTATGAGAGTGAAAGGATTAGAGAGTCCTCCTGTGTTTGCGCACACACTTGTGCACTATAATATGTCCGCGCGGTCGGTTAGTCGTTGTGACTGGACACCGTAATCGAAATCGGCTAGGGGGACTATTTTATATTAAGTTCATTAGTCGTTTTAAGTATTTTACGTTTAAACCCTTTATTTTCATTGTTCCAGAAACCGATCTACCAATTTAGCTAGGTTCCTGCGACATATGCATCCGTTTTTGCAAAAGCAACTATTACAATACAGGATTTTTGTGATAGAACAATATGGTATGCTTTATTTTGAACTTACGTGTTTCTTTCTTCTGCTTAGTCCCATTGTGTCATTTTACGTGTTTTTCTTCACATTTGCACCTTACAACCTAATTTTAAGTTCCGACCCAAAACCAGGGTGTAATGTTTAACGTGAACACAGACAGATGTGTGGCATCGTAGCTCTCAAATGGATGAACCGATTTTCGTTTAGTTTTTTTTGTGTCATAGATAATTTTATCCTGAGATTTAATAGCCATGTTTTATGAAAATCTGTTAAGAAGTCTTTTTTAATTTTTAAATGTAACGTATAATTTAATATGGCGTGCCTACCGAGCGATATCGAGCGAGAAGTGTACCGCGATTGTTCTGACCGTTTGTATGATGACAATAAACTATAGGTTTTTATCGAGTTTTTTTTTCCTATTATAATAGAACCAATAACCGCTTCCAGACAGTAACAAGTTCAACAAAGGCGCGCTATACAACATTGCGTACCTCGAAACACAAAAGTTCGGCAAATGGGACTGCCTGGTCTTCCACGATGTAGACCTTCTGCCGATGGACGAGAGGATCTTATACACCTGCCCGAGGAAGCCTACACACATGTGCCCAGCTTTGGAATGCTGGGGATTTGAGTAAGTATTTTTTATTTGTCAATACACAAGTGCACTCTCTGTTCCTTCACTCTAAATTCGGTGAGACTGCAGTCCGACATTACCGATGAGAGATCAGGCGCAGGACCAACGGCTTAACGTGCTTTTCGAGGCACGGGGGTGTCATTACCAACAACTTCCTGACTCCGAGCTGTTTTAGAGTATTTACATGACAGGAAAACCCCGAAAATTTCATGAAAGGAAAATCGAACCCGGGACCTTTTGGGTAATAACCCGCGGACTAGCTGTTACACTAACGAGACAGTAAACTACTCAGATCATGAGTGTTATACCTAGTCAACGCCTGAGGCATTTGAGTGGTAAGACGAGGAAGGTAGATAGATCATAATGCCGTTGGGGCAGACAAGGTCCAGATTGTAGACCCTTTGACCAAAGACGCAGCGCAGGACGTCCACCGACAAAATGGAGAGATAAAACTGGATGCTGACCGCTTGTGATTAGTCGCTATGAAAACCTGTTGGGGAGTCCTGTGTTCAGCAGTGGACCTCCTTTGATATATGATCGTCTCGTGTGCGTCTTGTCGGTTGCACTCTTGTCTCACCCCTCACATACATTTCCGCGCAAAATAAGCAAAAGACATCATCTACTCTCTCAGTATATAGACTATAAACCAAGAAAAGAAGAATTATTGAGCGAAATGCTTGGAACACCATTTTTGACTTCGTAACTTTGTTAATTGTTTGGATTGGTAAGTAGGGGGAACAGGCTGGGACTTTTCTTAATATTCACCTCGAAACTAGTTCAAATAAAGTTATGAAGTCAAAAATCGTCTTACTGGAAATTCCCTCTATAAACTTTAACGATACTTTATTTCCTGGCCAAATTTTTTTTTTCGAGGCCTCCTCTAATTATCGTTAACACAGAGATTTTTAATTTGTATTTTAACGAAATTCAGTACATAAGAAGGTTTTGCACGTTTATTGTAGGGCCTATCCAATTCCAGATATCCATATAAAGAGTGTTTTGGGGGAGTAACATCGATGCCTACAGAAATATACGCGAAGGTTAACGGTTACTCAAACGAGTATTGGAACTGGGGCGCAGAAGACGATGATATGTTCATACGGTAAGTTATACATATTTCTCATTAATTAGCTAAGATGGTGCAACTTATTCCTAATTCTTAGCCCTGTATTGTCAGCTTATGTTTTACAGGATACACGCATCAAAGCTGACAGTCTGGCGATATAACATATCTATAGCACGATTTGCCTGCCTGCAACACCCGAAGGCAATTTTCAATCCAAATAGGTAAGCAATCTATGTTATTTTAAATGAGATAGCTGGCCGCTCCGGCTTATGAACTTCATGAATGCGTAATGTGAACGATTGTCTCATTTTTTAAAGCATACTACCCGTGCGAATCCGCGGCGGGATGCTAGTATATTTAGTAGTATTATAGGTATAAACAGTTCTCTTAAAGCGTACAGACAGTACCTTACTACGGTTTTTAATACTTTATCTTTATAAATCGTTAGCACTGACTGCTTGAAAGCTTTGCATCCAGTGTTTAATTCCTTTATAGGTTTCAGTTATTGGAATCAGCCCAGAAGCGGTATAAAACGGAAGGCCTAAGAAGTTTGGAGTACAGACTGATCGCTATAGTCAAAAGGAAACTGTTTACACATATCCTAGTCGATGTGAATCCATTTAATTATACCGTATAGTAAACAAACTCTTTATAGAAAATCATTGTTTTAATCGCCGCAACACAGATAATAAAATAAACACATTGCAAAAGTCTAGTCAATAGTTTAAAAATACTTACATGAGTACTTTACGCACCTCTTCTGCTAGATTTAACGCAGTAAACTTCTTAACTTTGTGAATCAATTTGCATAAATCAGGGTCAGATACCAATTTACACACGTAAATGTCTCCATTATCAGTGTCCACCTCCAAACGCTTCAAAGTCTTGTTCACCTGATCGACGTAAGGAGTCACTTTCGTTTCTGGTATCAGTTCGAAGTGCCATGGCAAGCAAATTTTAAGGACATTCCATATTGATGCTTGGCTGACAGCATAAGCCAAATTAGGGTCTTCTAGAGGCTCGATCTTCTGTTCTTCCTCTACCTCTTCTTTTTCGGGTGCCTTATCGTCTACAGCCTCAGCCTCCTCCTCGCAGGGTCTGCAGATGTATGTGGTTTTGACATTTGTTTCAGATTGGACCATCTTACTTCGCGCCATCATAAGACTCTTCTGAGACTTCGCCACACGAGCGCTTTGAGAGCTCTCCAATTTCTTGCCCTTCCCCCCTGCCCCACCCTTACCTTTCTTACCCTTTTTGGATTCTTCAGGCGGCGCCGTATATTCCAATTCAATAATAGACGTCCCTTCACAAATATTCACCACAGCAGCAATTACTTTGTCCAAAAATTGGTGTGCGCATTTAAGCGCACATGCCAAACAAGCGTCCCGATATTGCTTTTGTTTTATCAATTGACATACTACTTCCTCGCAATCGTCAAGTACATAACAAGTCTTCTTGCCGACTGCCATTGATAACGCCGCCACAAACCCTTCGATGGGATTAACGTTTTTACAAAATGCTAACAAGAACGCTGAATAATTCATTTTGTTCTCAGCTACCTCATACAGTTCAAACAGAAAATGCTTCATTAAATTCTTCCGTAGCATCATGTACTTATCCTCCGGATCAAAATCTTGCTCAAACCAAAGCTCCTGACTTATGAAATCGTCTCTGAATATAAGTTCAGTTGACTCCAGGTCGTGACATCGAAATTTTCTACGGGCTTCGAGTAATTCCTCAACTGTAGGAAAACGTATGTTCAGGCAGTAAATAAGGAAATCTCTCCAGTCAATGTAAGCAGTGTCTCCAAATAATAAAAATACTAATTTAGGAATTTGCTCGGGGTCTACTCGTTTCCAGACTTCAGGTATAAGAGGGCCATTACATGACTCTTTGCCAAAGAATATGAAATCTTGTAGCATGTATATGAACGCCTGTTGCAAGGCGATGCCTGTAGGAGCAACAATCTTGAACTGGGTTCTTAATCTTGCTAGCTGGCTTATTTTAAATTCATAGTCCATTACCGTTTCACTGATGTCACCGGTCGTTGAAGGGGGTTCTGGTGACGCAAACTGAAGAAGATTTGGATCGATAACAAAAGTATCGTGTTCTAGAATTAAAGTATCAGAAATTTTTCTCCCACCTTCAACCGCCATTTGGAGATACTTGCAAAGTCGGTCCACTGCTGTTATTTCATTTGAGTAATAGCTATTTATATCGTTTTGTACTTCCATAAAAGTCTTGTAAATATGATCATTAAAAAGTTTCATGTCTCGGTAGCATTTGTATTGGAGAGCGAGCAATCGTAAGTTAGCTCGATACATTTCTCCATTTATCCCCATTATCCATTCGTCAATACACTTCAGAGCATTCGATTTAAAAACTTCTTCCCTATTAATGGATTCTTCAGATGAATTATCATCCTTTCTTTTCGTCGATGGCACAATTTTGGCAACTTCACTGTATTCCCTACTTATAAGGGATCTGTAAGAATCGTTCGTATCCTTTATAAATTTAAGTGCAAACTTGACATTATTTTCTATTATAAGATTAAATGGATTGTTGCTATAGTCTATTCTAATATTTTTTTGTTGTAAATCTTGAAACGCGGCTTTCAACTGCCTATAAACTTTGTCTTCATTGCCTCTCTTGCTCCCAGAAATCTCTTCAGGTTCTTTTAAGATTTTAGTTAAATCTTTAGAAGTTAGTCTATCTGTTGGCGGCATTCTCTTTATCATTGCAAAATAAAAGTCGTGAAAAGATTGGAACGTCAAAATGGACCTGAAAAAAGGAAGTAAGTCATTGATGATGTATAAAATTTGAGATCTATTGAGAATAACATCGTACGTATAAGTTGAGTTATACTAACCGATTCAGTTCTGTTTGCATACATGAAATGTATGTATTGACCATTGTTGTCAATTCTTCCATGGCCCAGTTCTCGCATATAAGATCATGTCTTTGACTCTCTGAATACAACTTTCGTTCATCACAAATGTGGTAAAGATTATTTTGCAGTTCTTTTACCCTACAATGCCATTCGTTCTTAGTCAAATGAATGTCTCGCCAATCATTTTCAAAATCATTGTACTCTTTTTGAAACTGACTGACTAAATCTTGTTTGTGAGATGGTAGTGTTATGATTTGCTCCATTTTATCCTTGATGAACCTTGCGTATGGCACTAAACAATTCATTTGCAGACGTTTAGCAAAAAATAAGTTTTGCATGTCGTATATGTACGTTTTCTCTATTTCTTGCCAGCATGTCGCCAAAGCAACACCTATTAGTTCTGAAATAGGAATCTCACCGTAGTCCCAGTCTTCCTCTCCGGGCAGTACTTTGAGCTCATCCGAGGAGAATGACGTCTGGCTTTCTAAATGTTCCTCGCTAACTTCCTCGGAAATCATCATCAAGTTTTCTTCCTGAGTCATCGTGTATTCATCCTTGGATTCCGGCGACTTGACAACTTCAAGGTCGTTTGTCAAAGAAACTTTACTTACTTTCGAATTTCTTCGAAGTTTCTCTTTTGATCTGCCGTTAGAAACATCAGGCTTTACAATTTTCGATTTTGTTCGTTTATCAATTGAATTCGGAAAATCAAGCATGCTTAAAACATTCTCGCCGAATAATCTATCACTAGATTTCAATGGCATCAAATAATCGCCAATTATGTATTTACATATTTGAGCTACAAAATCTTTTTCTATGAGTTCATAATACATGCTATAGTTTATGCCTAGCACAGCATAGAAACGATCAATCAGCTCTGAGTTTTCTTCTGTCAAATCCCAAACCACTTGTTCCTGCAGAATATCTTCTGTTTCCTTAAGTTTAATATAACATGAAAAGTAACTTTCAAAGGGTTTGTTAATTATCTTTTTATGCGGATTACTGACTAGCTTTGATACCCTTACATCTTTGTATTCATCAGTCTCTTTCTTCCTATGCTTTGCAATACTTTCTTCTAGATATATATCGTCTCTATCATCTAATTCACCTTCATCAGGCGGAGCGCGTCCAGAGAACGTTTCTTCAAGTATTTGCGCTTCGCGGTATGAATTTGGGTAGTTAATTATAACAAAACCATCAATATTTTCTTGGTCTTTTAGATATTCTACAATCATTGCAGCTAATAAATGATCAGTCAATGTATCGCCAAAATTGAGGGTCTCGTACGCATATTTTCCCAATCCAGCTGCCGTTGACAAAACTATCTCTTCCTCAGGAATAGTCTTTGGCGTTTGCGTTTGTTTACAATTGGGAGGTATCACTCCCAGTATTTGAGAAATGTTATGCTCACAACTCTTACTTGCATTTTCGTCGTCAATTTTCATTAGTTTTATTATTTCTTTGTCCTCTTCCAGCTGAGCTGCAGCCATAAACTTATCAAACGATAATTCAATATCGGTACAGCCTACCAATTCAAACTTGAATCTTTTTAAACAGAAGTTTATTGCGGACTCTAGACGAACAACGTGAATTCTTCTCATTTTAAGTAATGCCTGAATTGCTACTGTGATTGATCTGTCAGGAAGACCACGAACCAGTGCTTTAGCTGAATATGCTGGCAAATCTGCTGGAGGTCTTGGGGGTGGATAAGGATATTTAATTTCTAGCAAAGTGTAAACTACATGTCCCAGAATTCTAGTGCCTAAGTACTCGTATTTTCTTTCTTCTGATTCGGGGTCATAATTAGGAATCAGTAAGTCTAAAGTCCATGGATACGAGTAATCGTGATATTCCTTAAATTCGGAGTCATTTAAGGTTTCTTGGCGTACTAGCTCCAACCTTACAATTTCTTCTTCTTCCGGTGCAGGTTCTTCTTCTAAACCTTGTTCTTTCAAAATGTTTTCCATTGGGTCAAGTATATCAAAAATAGGTTGTTGACTAAAGTACAAAGTTTTCCATTCATGGATAAAATGATTGGGAATATCGTCACCAATCAGTTTTTTATAGTAAGCATATTTAGTTGCATAATCGACTATAGAAAGCATGGTATCGTAGCAAATTTCATGGTAATGCTGTCGTTTACGCTTCATTTTTTCAGCATACAGTTTTTTATGAAGCATGTTTTGTCTTTTCTTCTCAAAGTCTATTTCTGTTATCTCCAAATTTATTTGCTCTTTCACGTTATCAAGAAATTGATTAAACTGTTGTTCTCTTTGATCAGCAAACTCTTTTTCAGCTATGACCCTATTCTTGACCAAGTTTCGGGCCTGTTGTTTTGTTTCCATTATTTTGGTACATATCTGCTTTTCAAATTGAGATAATTTCATAACCTTCTTTGCTAGTTCTTTATCGAGTTTACCTTCTTCTTCAGCCACTGAAAGATCCCACAATGAACCGCTGAGGACATTTCTCACCTGCTTTTGAAATTCTTTGGAATCAGATTTCATACGCATTCTGCTGTATAAATTGTCCATATAATCTCTTACCCAATCAGAATCACCCATCGCTTTTTTTCTTTGTACAGCTTGCTCTTCCATTTGAAGCAGCTCTTCATACGTATAATTTTTGAATTGACAAGGATATCTTAGAGAAAATTTGTCCATTTCTTTTCTGGTGCCACTAGGGGCTTGTTGAGGCTTACTTATTTCATACTGCATTAGTGTTTTAGATTCTTTTATTTTCCCTAGCATTTTCGAGTATTTGTGCCGAATATAGTCATAGGTGTCTTTCACTTGCTCTGTTTTTTTTCTTTGCCAATCAATGAATAGTTTCTCGTTTAAAAGAGGTTTGGAAAGATTATCTACAAAAGATTCTTCGTCTTCTGGTATTTTTTCTACTTTGAACCGGTTTTTCATTTTGTCAACAAGAGTCGACACCATTTTCCTTTCGCGTTTGATGAAATTGGTGCGATCCCGTCTGTCCAGATGTAGGAACAGTTGGTAAAACAATCTGAGCAGGGCAGTACCTTTCCCTTGCTTGATACTAGCTAGGTCCACATCATTTATGTTGATATCCAGTTCTTTCAACCATTCGCGCAAGTAAATCCAGTTATTCTTGACATCTTCGTGTGCATTGCTAGACCTGATAAGAAAGTGTTTTTCCTCATCTAAGACGTTGTAGCTTAGAAGCACGCTGGCAATTACGTATCCATTCTTCATCATGTCGCCAAATTCTTCGGGTTCCCATTTTATTGGTGTTCCTAATCTTTCCGTCAGCCATTCTTTGAGTATTTCAGCCATTAATATCAAAGATAATGTAATTTTATAATGTTAAAATCTTTGAATTACATTACAATACGGTTGCGGGTTGACATCGTATTGATTGATATGACAAGTGACATTGATCACTCAAAACATCAAGAAAAATAAATTACAAAGTAAGGTTCAATGTTACAACAACAGAACTTCAGCTTTCTGTAGGTAGGTACTTTATCCAAACAGTAAATAACCATGTCGCTCATAAATTCTGAACGTAGTTATTAATTATTTACATAGCCTTTTATATTCAGCACAGTTTACAGTAAATACTTACACATCCCAATCACCAACAGAAAATCGAAGCAAAACTCTCTGGTAGCTTTTTTGTACATACAAACTGCTATATTAGTAGAAATTACGGAACAAAACAAAGGTAAGTAGTAATTTATTACACTGTTGTGGGCAACTCTGTTTTCACCTGTCATTCAATATTATGACTTTTTTGTTATGTTTATTTTCACTGTTTTTGCAAATTTCGTAAAATTTTCCCTTTGTATTTCAGCATGAAATGCAATGAATTCGAAATGAGTGTAAGCAGATTTGTTTCGATAAAGTGATTTGATAACCTTAGTCGTCAGCAGTTTGTGTGATCATCATATTACGTTGTTTGCAGAAACCTCGTCACTCGAAGAATTTAGATAATTTGGACAAGGCTCTGCACGATTTGGGCATGTTAAGTGCTATTACGGAAGCTCGTCGTGACTATTTACGTGAAACGCATACTACTCTCGGCATGATGCGTTTGAACACGCGGTTTGTGTCTAACGTCACCGTGGGGTATTGCATGAGGAGATCGACGAATAAAAACAGACTCTGCCCGTACGTTTTGCCCGTCCGACATAGAACTAAGAGCGAGAACTCCGATGTGGTTACCAGTGACGTCAAAGACGGCGGAAGCGAGTTTAAAAGCATAATAGAACCTTCCACGAGTGGATATGGTAAGCATGAGTGCGCCAAAAGCCCTGCAAAGAGATGTCAGTCTCTAGAAAACCTTAACCTTTCACTAGACCAGCCTCAGCCTGTCCCTGATGTATCACCTGATATGGATGGGGTGTCGACAAGGATCCAAAAACTGCAAGTTGATGAATGACACCAAAACTCTGGAGTTTTGTCATCGTCATAGCAAAGAGATATAGTAGTAGTACCTAGTATTCTGTGGATGTTTACAAAAATATTTTTTAGTGTATTTGTATCAAGGATTTGGCCCCCCTTACTAATGAAAAATGAGCTTTTTATTTTTGTTTGTTGTTATGTTCATAAGGTTTTTTCAAGAGCTTCCATGAAACTCAATGTATTTTAGTTAAAATGTGTCTCACAGTCATGATAAGACACATATATGCAATAGATCTGTGCATAATCCAATGAAATAGGAATAAAATATTTATATCTAAGTACTTCAGTACAAAAAACCTAACTTAACTAAACCAGTCAACTAATACCTGTTTAGTGTTAATTTTAGTTCTGTACTAAATCACTGTCTTTACCAAGTATTTATTTTAAGATTTTACCTATGAATTGCCATTTCCAGATGACTTTCTGGAGATTTGTATGTTCTAAAGATTTATGTTTGTATAGCGGTTAGTAAGGGTGGGAGTATAGAATTGATTGTCAATGTTCCTAGTTCCTTGGCATAATCAAATTTGCATGTGTATCCCAATTTATCACAAAATCTCAGTGCAGCTGTGTGTGTATGTAAAGTAAGCAAATTGCTCAAAATTATTTAGATTGGGTACAAAATTAACACCTCTCATTTTAATTGTCTAATAAACTTATAAAGGGGAGTTAGCTGCACAATTATCAACAATATCATTCCTGCTGAATAAATAATCCAGCTAAATAATTTGTATTCATGGCTAATGGAGGCAGCAAAGCCTGTAATTTCTTTAAGTGTGTGGTTGTACCAATGAAATTCTAAAACTAAGGTAGTAAGGTACAAACTGTCAGAACTCAGAACAGAACCCATCTAGAACATTTTCAAACTCATAAGCAATATATCCCAGCTAGGTTGCAAGACAATTAAAATAACAGTGGGTAGAGAAATTATTTAAGTTGAATTTGTTTAAACTAAACTGTGAGAATTCTAATGATTTTTATGGTTACCTAAAATAAGTACCACATAAGTGTTTAATATTAAGAACAAATTACTTTGTTTTAACTAAGTCACATTGCACTTCAGGCCTGTTAAATTATAAATGTGAGAAGTATGTTTATTATTAAACTCTTGAAGCCATATGTAACATCTAATATGTACCTACTTTTTGTCAAGAAGTACATACAAAAAGTTCTTATTATACTTATTAAATTATAGTTCTAATTTAAGTGAATTTAAGCCTTTTTATGTCTGGAATCTACTTATTGAGGTAGGTATTTTTACATGATCACAAGTTAATTATAATAACATTTGCTAATGTATTTTTAAAGTTAAGCATATAATACACTTTGAAGAATAGATTTGTCCACCGTCATTGATGTAATAAAAAATATAACCTCACTGAAAGACTGTTGATCGATCTCATAAATTTTTAATAAATTAAATACCTTATGATATGCGCATCAGTTGCATTGCACGCCTGTTGTAACACCACTCGCTTTTGTGACTTAGTGAAAGATACTTATGTTTGTTAAACATATTTTGTTATTTTATCTTATTTAATAAATAACAAATATTTGAAATAAATATTGCTTAAATAAATTAGTCAGAGTTTTATTTACACTTGAGTAGTAGTTTTATTCATCTGAGTAAGAAGTAGATGCATACTTATTTTAGAAATAGGAATAAAAAAAATATGGAACCCCACTTAAATTCTTTTTATTTTTTTGTATTTTTTGTTATAGCAGCAACAAATACATAATTTGTGAAAATTTCAACTGTCTAGCTATAGCGGTTCTTGAGATACAGGTGATAGACTGACGGACGGACAGACAGCGAAGTCTTAGTAATAGGGTCCCCTTATTACGGTACGGAACCTTAAAAATAGGCAAGCTATGGTTATAAGAGAAACACAAAAGAAACTTAAAATCATTTATTTGCATCCACTGAGTATGTAACACTTAATATAAATAACAAAATCCACTGTAAATAATGTATTGCATCTGACTGACTATTGTTCACATAGCTTTGACTTTTAATTGCTTCATTTTGGGAGTTTTGCGTTTCTTCTCCCGCTTTTGTTCCTTTAGCTCCCAGCGACGCTGCTTCTCAGGGTCATCCTCCTGTAAAAAAAAAATATTAAGAAGAAGAAAAACTATTTCTCGTTTTTTATGGCAGCGAGCAAGTAGACTTCGAATCTAATGCGACTTATCTGTCAAAAACGGTTTGATGCACTCCTATAATTCAAAGATAGTCGCAAGTGAGTAAGGCATGACGCAAGCTGCATTGCTACGAAGTCGTTCATATAAATAACTCAGTTCATTCTGTCTTCTTCTTTACCTAAGAAATGAGCAGAGAAAGACATAAGTTTGTTTATACAAAAATATTATTTCCATCCAGGTGCCTTTGATGGATTCCGTAATTTCCTTAACACCTGATAGTTTACATACCGAGAGTTCAATCTATTTGGTATTTTTCGACAGATAGGTATTGTAGCCTGTATCGTTGGTTGTAGTGGTTAGTTCGCTGGATGCTACCCAAGAGGTCCCGGGTCCGAATACCGGGTCAGCCCAAAATTTATCTGTCTTGAAAAGACTCGAAAACAGCTCGTAGTCAGGAAGTTGGTGGTGATGATACCCCCGTGCTTCGGAAAGCACGTTAAGCCGGTGTTCATGCGCCTGATCTCTCACCGGTCATGTCGGATCTGCCGTCTCACCGAATAATGTGAGTGACTTTGTTTATCACACAAACATTTGAGCATTCTAAATGTGCTGCGCTAATGGCCAATCTCAATTAAAATTGACTGCCGCAGTCGGCTTCTCACAATTGATACTATACTAAGTGCCAAAGACTCGCGGCAGTCCGTGTTATAAATCAATTTTGAAACAGGGACGCAAGCGCAAATGACTGGACTATCGTTAATACAAAATGCATACCAAAACCTTATTTTCAAACCGATAAATGCATGCTCTGTGTCTAATGACGTTATCAATAGACAGTGCAAGTGGAAAGTAGAAAATTATATGCGCAGTCTCTTTTACACGTTTTATTGCTCTCTCTTGTTATAAACATGTCTCACCGCGAGTATCCTCTCCTTCTCCTGTTTGCGCTTCTCCTCGCGTCGCAGCGCGGCTTGCTCCTGCCTAGCCGCGTGCGCGCCGCGCAGCCACGCCTCGGCTACCTTCTGCCGACGCTTCTCGCATTTGGCTAGTGCCTGCGGAGAGAGAGAGATTAGTAGGGTAGTGGTATGGGGAGGAGAGAGTGGTGGGGATACAATAAACGTTAGGACTTTGATTAAGTACCATACGAAAGTATAGAATAGCTCGTTTTTTTTGTCATGTGGGTTATTCCGATTTTCCACAGTAAAAAACCACACTAGTGTGGAAAATTTGACTTTTTGTCCATTTATCCATTTATGTGGAAAAATGGACAAATATTCTACTTTTCCACATCAGTGGGGATTTGTGTAAATCGATTACTTATGATTATTAAGTATGTAATCAATATAATTTATTTTTATTTATAGTACATTTATTTACTGATTCTACAAAATATTAATTATAGCACCAATTCCAAAAAAATATAGACAGAATCTACAAAATAAAAGTTTGTTTACGAAAGACATGTCGTAATTTCAGAAAATCACTTTATAAACGTTTTTTCAAGTGTGAAATATCAAAATTGGAATATTAATTTGTAAATTTTTACACGCCAAGCCGTTAGCAATATATGTATTTATATTTTTATAACTTACATAAACACTCAAAGCGTCTAATAAAGCATTTGTTACCTTGCAATTTTTTAAAAAATAATCTCGCATAAATTAGTAGGGCAAGCACGAATAATTTGCGTAAAGTATTCGTATCGTTAACGTAAACATTTTGTATGAGAATCGTGAGAGCGCCTCCATCGGACGTAAAACTAAATTTGGCAGCACGAATGCCTGACGCAAACCTTGCTTTGACGTATAGAATCGTGAGTGACGATAGCTGGCAATCGTAATCGTGTAGTAAACTCGCTAGTCGCTACGCTTACGTTACCCTCGCGAGGGTAGTTCAAGGGCTTTTTCCAGCAATAAGTTCAAAGTTAGGTTAAGTTCCAATAAGTTCCTTAACAAATAAAATAAAAAATAAGACGGTTACAGGCTAACGTTACGTTACTTTTTTAATAAAATGGATTTTCTCGTCTCTAAATTAGACTAGGCGTGGCATAGAGACACAGGAATGACGATGGAGCTTGCTCTTCCAGAAAAACCCTGTTCTCTCTGACTTTGAAGAGAGATGCCTTATCTCCGTCGAAATATACAGCCGCGTTCAGATAGTCTGGAGGACTTCATATCCTGTGGGGAACGCTACACACCTCCTTGCTGAGCCTGAGCCGCTTGACGCGCTCGAGCAGGTGGAACACCAGCAGCAGCAGCGGCCGCAGCTCGTCGCCGCCGCCGTCGGGGCCCAGCGCGAAGCTGACCAGGAGCACCCGCTCGTAGTCCGGCGGCTTCGTTTGAGCTGTCTCCCTGGAAAGTTACCAATGATTAAAAGATGAAATAAGAAACCAAAAATTGCGCACGGGCGGGATTCGAACCAGCATCTTTCTGGCTTACCGGGCCAACTGTACTGCACGTGGCGGTGGTACTGGTCCTGACCAGACGCACACGCGCAGGATCAGTACCACACGCAGACTTCGTAATCACGGACATGGAGGAGGGTAGTCCGGGATGATGATGATGACGGATCGGTAAGCACGAGTCACTCAAGTGGCAACGGGCAGAGCACAAAGAGCAAGAAACTAGAAGGAATGGCATTTGATGCCAGCAGGGCTGTTCTATAATAGCCACTACTACTTCTTAGACACTTTTAAAAAAGTTCAGAGGCTGTTTTAGTCAGAGATGGTCCATCTTAGGCTGCATTACCACCATTAAGTGAGGTCCTGGTCAAATATCTGGCTGTGACTGTTGGGGTATAAAGGTTCTAGAGATAAATAATAGATAATCTTGCTAGACCTTTCAAACAACAAAAGGACATCCACCATGACAGTGGACTGACGGCTTTGTAAAGATCGAAAGATTACACACGCTTCAGACCACTTGCAAACCAGTATATTCAGCAGTAGATGTACTGATGCTGATTATGACGTTGATGACTCCATTAAAAATATTGGTAATTTTGAGCACCTCTTATCATATTTCGCTGTCTAAGCTATGCTGGATGCCTTGGTCCCGACCACTGCTGTATCATACACTCTAATTACTTGACCAGTGTACTCACTCCATCTGCTTGGGCCCGGTGTACCGGTCGGACACGTGTATGTACTGCACGTGGCGGTGGTACTGGTCCAGCGCGGCGCACACGCGCGAGTCCAGCAGGCCGGAGGTAGCCTCCGCAGACTCCGACATCACGGACATGGAGGCGGGCAGCCCGTGCTTGTCGCCCGGCCGCCGCTCGGGGCAGAACACGCTCTGGCACGTGGAGAAATTTAATTGAAACATCAAAAACATAATGTAGAAACAATAGAAATAATTATAATTAACAGTTTTAGATAGATAGATAACTCTTTATTGCACACAAAATTAGTGAATTTACAAATTTGTTTAAAGGAAATGTTCAATTTAGGCGGTCTTATCGCTATAAGCGATCTCTTCCAGACAACCTTTGTGTAAAGAAATTATGGGTTTTATAGGAAGGAAGGAAGTTTTATGATGACATAGTACTTTAAGCAAGTCCTAGGACTATTGAGATCTATTCTCCTGTTCCAAAGACTTTCGTTTAGATCTATTTCAGTGTTTACGTAAATTAGACCCACTACTATTACAGTAATAAAACTAATTTACCAGATCCTGTCTTTTTCTGCGCGACACACAGTACAAACGGATCACTGTTTTCTTTTGTTTTCACAACTCTGGTTCAACTACGAGTAAGAAAATGGAACCCTATCGCTACAGACATAAAGTCCACTTACGAAATCCTGCATCTACTTTGACAGCCGCGTGGCGATCTTCTCCTGCACGATGCACAACAAGAAGGGATCGCTGTCATCTTTGCCTAGTATGCGCAACGAGATCTATTCTAATGAATCTGAATCCTATTGCAATAGTAATAAGGTCCACTTACCAAATCCTGCATCTCTTTTGACAGGCGCGTGGCGATCTTCTCCTGCACGACACACAATACAAAGGGATCGCTGTCGTCTTTGCCTAGTGTGCGCAACGAAACCTATTCTAAATGAATCTGAATCCTATTGCTACAGCCATAAAGCCCACTTACCAAATCCTGCATCTCCTTTGACAGGCGCGTGGCGATCTTCTTCTGCGCGACGCATAACACGAAGGGATCACTGTCGTCTTTGCCTAGTGTGCGCGACGAGACCTATTCTAAATGAATCTGAATCCTATTGCTACAGCCATAAAGCCCACTTACCAACTCCTGCATCTCCTTTGACAGGCGCGTGGCGATCTTCTTCTGCGCGACGCATAACACGAAGGGATCACTGTCGTCTTTGCCTAGTGTGCGCGACGAGACCTATTCTAAATGAATCTGAATCCTATTGCTACAGCCATAAAGCCCACTTACCAAATCCTGCATCTCCTTTGACAGGCGCGTGGCGATCTTCTTCTGCGCCACGCACAACACGAAGGGATCGCTGTCGTCTTTGCCGAGCTCAATTCTCACGTGTAACGTGTCGGGAGTGGGACGGACCACGCCTAGAAGCACGTGGACTAGGTCTTGGCGCTAGGGGAAATAAAAAATACGAGTATTATAGTCAATAGATAGAAGCATAATACGACCTCAAATGTATTCTGATTCCCTAGGATAAGACAAGATACATTTATTTACTAAAAACATGTGAGGGCATGTACAGTAGCCAGCACATCAGGTTACCCACTTTTGTTGCAAACTAGCCCTTATAACAACTGCATAAGATGCCGCAGTGTTTACCTTGACGTGCTGTTGTACGTACATGAACGGGTGTTTAGTTATTGTATCACCGTGTAATGCCAATCTTGTGACTATAAGGTGTAGTTTCCGTATGCATAGGGTGGGTTTGAAAGAGAATCGATTAGCTGTATAGATAGTGTAATATCCTGGCATGTTACCTAGTTTTTTTTTTTCAATGGTTTTCCAAGCCATATTTTTTAGACCCTTCGCACACGGAATTACTTAAAGTAAACTTTTTCGTGAGTGTCACTTACCATACATTATTTATCATAAAATTTGGCTCTCACACGAGACAACAACCGGTTTGGACTTGTCAACAACATCTAAGCAGATGAAATGAGAAACCAAAAAGTGCGCAATTTTTATTTCTTACTTCATTTTTTAAGAATACAAATATGACACTGTGAGTGTTAAAAACATTCGAAACCAACATCGAAGCAGTGCTATTTTAGACTAAAAGGCGTGGTTTACAGTGGTGACGAAAGTTTACATAGTTTATTTTTGTTTTTATAGTGTTTTGTCACCATACAAACTTAATTATATAAATTGCACTTGTAAAAAGACAACTGTGAACCTGTGACAGACGAGGAATCGAACCCCGTGTCCTACGCAATCCGGGCGTATGCCTATACCATATACTAAATTGGCTTTCATCATCTTAACTGATTGTTAAAATATTTGTAAAAATATTTTCCTTCAGATATTGCGAGAGCAATCTCACAACATTGATGATGTCACGCAGCCTACGCGTTAAGAAGCGCTTGCAAAATTCAACAGGCCTGTTAATGTGACGGTGGCCGAGTGGTATAGGCATACGCCCGGATTGCGTAGGACACGGGGTTCGATTCCTCGTCTGTCACAGGTTCACAGTTGTCTTTTTACAAGTGCAATTTATATTAGAAAGTTTACATTAACAAAGTGAAGATTTGAACCAATGGATTAAGTAATTATTATGTAAGTTATAAAACTCCTTTCCACATTTTTCAACGTATATATTATTTCCTGTACTTTATAATGGTACTTATATGATTTATAGGTTATAATTAAACCCACAAGGTGATATTTTGATAAATCCTGATGTAAAAATTTCGACACTACTGGCATTTTCGTTTTGGTATGCTCGACGCGTGACGGGTTAAACAAAATACCTTGATCAGCTTGAGGGTGAGCAGCATGCCCTCGCAGCAGAGGCGGCCGCTGCACCACATGGTGAAGCAGTGCTCCGCCTCGCGCCGCCAGCCGCGCTCGTCCGGGGCCGCTACCACGTCCAGACCCGTCTCACCTGGAGTAGAGATTTGATGTCAGAGGTCGTAGTATGTTGTTGAACTTACAATCATATTAACATTTTGATTGATTTTGATTTTGGTTTTGATTTTTGATTTCTTATTTTAATATATATCGACGTGACCATGGTTTGGGGTAAATTTTCTAGATTAAGGATCACATGCAAGCATATTCTTGTAGGTTTATGGTATCCTCTTTGCTGCGTCATTCATTTCTTAACACCGTTACGTTAGGTATACGCACGAATAACGTCATGTTTGTGTTCACACATAATATTATTATATCGACCTTATGTTCTGCTTACTGTTAATGATTTGTCTATCTCCTAATAAATACAATATAAATTTTGTCGTGGTGAACTATTATTGGCTTTATAAGTAAACTGTTCATGTAATATCAACATTATAATGTAAGCTGTTGTTGCCCCTATACAAATAAAAAAAAATAACAAAAAAATTGTGTTTGACAACACCGCAGAATGATGCTATGACTACTACTAGATGCAAACTTAAAAATCATCGTCACATATATTCAATACTAGCGGTCCCCCGCGACTGCGTCAGCGCGTTTGAGTTTGCTCCCTCTCCTTCCGTCGAAGTGTGATGATTTATAGCCTAAACCCTTCCCCGATAACTGAGCTATCCAACACAAATATATATATTTAAATTGGTCCAGTTGATCCTGATATTAGCGCATTCAAACAAACAAACAAACTCTTCAGCTTTATAATATTAAGTACAGAAGATGTTGGTTGATGAATAATGATGACTCAAAGCCATGGACCCAAATGTGATGCAAGGAATTTTGTCTGAATCAAAGAATAATCATTAACTAACTAAAATCTTGTGTCCATCAAAGAGTCATAGTTCAGGTCTTGAATAATTAGATACCCATTCAAAAATTACATACTGAGAAGTTGTTGTCAAGCAGCTTGTATGCATTGAGGAAGTTGAGCGCGATGGAGGTGCACTTGATGCCTTCCCAGCCAGCTACGCCACACACATAATAATAATAATAGTCCCCCTAGCCGATTTCGACTACGGTGGCCAGTCACAAGGACCAACCGACTGCGCGGGACATATTATAGTGCACAAGTGTGTGCGCAAACACAGGTGCACTCTCTATTCCTTTCACTCTCATAGCCCGATGGGACAGCAATCTGACACGACCGGAGAGAGATCAGGCGCAGGACCAACGGCTTTACGTGCTTTCCGAGGCACGGGGGTGAAACACCGCCAACTTCCAAACTCCGGGCTACCCTGAGAATTTCTAAACAGAAAAACTCCGGTACATATTTTTGGCCCGACCCGGGAATTGAACCTGGGACCTCCGGCGCAGCAGTCGCTTTAAAATGCGACCCTCTCACCGAGGCAGTCAACACGCCACACACATAAATAGCATAGGACGCTTTCTTGCTGGTACTAGGTAGTATTAGTTAGAGTCTAAACCATTCACATAACAGCTGACTTCAGAACACTCACCGACTAGCGTGAATGAAGTTGTCGTCGAGCAGCGGCTTGTGCGCCTTGAGGAAGTTGAGAGCGATGGAGGTGTTCTTGGCCCAGCGCAAACGCCACACACATACAGCATAGGACGCTTTCTTGCTAGTACAAGGTACAAGGAACCATTCACATAGCAGCTAACTTCACACCACTCACCGACTAGCGTGAAGTTGTCGTCGAGCAGCGGCTTGTGCGCCTTGAGGAAGTTGAGCGCGATGGAGGTGTTCTTAGCGCGGCCGAGCGCGTAGCCCAGCGCGTAAGCAGCGAGAAGGCAACATAGGATGCCCTCCAGCCAGTACGCATCCCAGCGGGGACGCACTGTTATAGGAACCTGGCAACAAATTACAGTTTTATGAATGTAATAATAATAATTTTAATAAACTTTTCTCTTTACAATCAACTACTACATAGACTACCTTATTCCAAAAATTAAGTACTAGATCTTAGGTAGGCTTAGAGCCGTACTAAAGTATTTATGGATCAATTTAAAAATAATGCAGCAGTGGGATGCTTACAGGCTAACTTTACTTTTACTTTTTACTTTTTTTAAAAAATAATGTAAATATGAAGGCATTCAATAATGGAGGTAACCACTACTATCTTTTTTCTAACATGGATCATTCATTATACAGAAGGCCTTTATAAAATACTACTTCATGTTGCAAGACAAATGCGACTGACTTGCGATGAAATATCAATAAAATAAGGCCCAAGTAAAATGGCTAAAAACAGAATTACGTTTTTAAGTAGCTATAGCAGCTTAAATCGTTTTTAGAAAACTGTACCTTAGAAATAGTGATCTTTGGTTGTTCGGATGTGTGTGGAGCGCTGTCTGGCAACCCCTCAAACTCTTCGGGATCTTGGAAGTGCTCAAATTCATTGTCCTCATCCTGGAATAAAATAACACTTAGTTTAACTACTATTCAGCCTTGAACAAAAATCATCAGTTTATTTTACATTGTTACCAGTACTGTTGTATGTAGTAAATGTTTATGGTAATTTATATGTAAGCATAATGATGTATTTAAAGAATTTTATGGTTTAAAAGGTCCATTAGTACTTCATAAACTGCAAAGCCATCATACAAGTTATTGAATTTTTTCTAGATGTATAGAAAATGTATTGACACTAAATATAGATAATTCTTTTAATACATTTAAAATATATTAAATGACACTTATGGCCTGTATCACTATCGACAAATAAGCACTAACCATAATATAACTGGCAAATAATTCATTAGGAATGTCATTTTGTATGAAGTATTGGACAGATAATGCTAATGGAAACTTATCCAGACATAGTGAAACAGGTCGTTAAAAGTCTAACTGCTCTATATGTATATATCTTAGTAGGTATTTTACTAACTTATGCTAGAATGTAAAATTCTTAACGACATATTGTTATGTAAAACAATAATGCAAATTAATTTCAACACTCACCTCTACAATGATCTCATCCTCAACTTCGCTATGTGTTTCAAAATCTTTTTCCTTAGCCTTTTGTACTGGAACATCCTTGCTGTCTTCAAACTCTGAAACCATACAACAGAATATGAGTAAGGATACTGAAAACCCCCATTAAATAGCAGTTTTGAATTCTTTTGTATTTGTAGACACTATTCTTAGAAACTTGAGTTGAAAATAATATAAGCTTGAGTAGGAAAAACCAACATAAAATGTAAATTTTTAAGTCACCATTGTCATACAAGTCACTTAGATTTCCATTCGCTTTGCGGCAACCAATACTAACCTAAAACATTATTTAACCATAACTATATTTCATGCACATAGAAAGTATTCTCATTATAGGTAACTACAATTACTACCATTCACAGCCTCTTCTTCATCGGCTTCAAACTGCTCAAATTCGGCAAAATCATCATCCTCGAGAGTGTTATCTTCATATGCTTGAGCCACCATTGCACTGCAGAGAAGCAGTGCTATGGAAAATGCTACCACACGCATCCTGACTGAAACAAAAGCATTCAACAATTTTACTATCTACTTTGGTGATGAGTAGGTTTGTTAGCTGTAAAATAGCAACTGTAAATGGCAAACTAATCCTTCAAGACTTAAAAAATGGAAAACAAGGTATCTTTGAGGTAAATCAAATTCAAACAAACCTAATCTTATCTCAAGGTTTTGAGCTGACATGGATTGTATGGCTTCAAGTAATTAAATAATATTGAATGAAGTGCGTTTGTTCAAGAAGTAATGAACCTGCCAACTTTAAATGTATTCACTCACAATAAGGTCAAACTATAGTACCAGACCACACAGTAAGCAGTTTTTTGAAACTATGCCAGCCTTGAATTTAAAAATAGTAATAAAGGGTTTTCATTTCACGTTGTCAACTCGCATTATGAAAATGATAATGAATTAAAAGAATTGAAAATATGACTTGCAATGCCTACTGTCCAATAGGAAGGAAAGAAATTGAAACTCAGAAAATGAGTTCAGAGTTCGTAAAAACCTAAAAGCTGGGTTCTTAAAATTTATGTAAATAATGGTTACCTGTATAGATTAAGCTACGCTAACACTACCTAAATCACTTCATTAACTTAATAATTAGATTAATTTGTGAAAAAACTATTTCAATGCGACAAATTCATGCTCATAAAATCGAGATCTAATCCGCTGGTTTTCTATTTCATCATGTTTCAGTTCTAGAGTATCAATTACGTTGGTACGATTGGCCATTTTAAAATTTTAACTTACCAAAAGCCAATCAAAAACAAGACAATTTGACAGCTTCGTAATCTGTAAATGAAAACATACACGGGAGCACGTCACAAGACATCTGTCATAAATGTTGCCAGAAGACAAAACGCTTCCAAACTTTTCATTAACATTTTTCATGTTTTGAAACCTGGCATATTTGCCGTTTCTTCGCCATTGAACCTGTAAATCAAAATGATTGTTTCATCTTATGTTTAAGGTATTTTTCATTTAAGCAACAAAAAAATAGATAAACCGAAATACTAAATACCGAGCCACTTTGCGTTAAAGTAAGTTAAGTACGTTATCTTCCTAAGGTTACGGCCTTACTTTTTGTTATTTGCATAGTACCGTACGGTAAGCAAGCAAGTCACTGAACTCCCAATACTAGGGTTTCCGATTTCTCGAGGTTTTTTAGTTCTCGGGTGTCGAGACTTCTCGAGCCTGATTTCTCGGGTCTTCTCGGGTTGTCGAGAAAAAATAAAATACGTCTAAATTTTTGTTTAATTAATAAAAAGAGTCTTTAATTTAACTGTGTTTATTTTACATGAAAAAAATCAACATAATTTTTAACAAAAAAAACAAGTTCTCAATAAAAAATCAGCTCAAAACAAAATTGCTAACTAAAAACAATCATACTTCTTCTCCTTATCATAACTAATCTCATCTCACTAATCTGTAATAAAAAACAAAATCTCTGTTAACAATCAGCTTAAAACAAACATCTTAACTAAAAACAATCATACTTCTTCTTATTATAACTAATTATTCACATACCTAACTAATTTTAACTACATCATACATAACTAATTTTAAGATACCTATTCATTTTAAACAAAAATATTATTTTGGTAATACAAAAGTACTTACAAAACAAAACAAACACTTGAACTATTTAAATAAATAATAACAATACTTACTTACCTGTTTGTTCTGCGATTCTATTACTCGTGCGTCACTAAATAGTAAATACACTCACTATGCTGGGTTTATGATCCGACCGATCCGAACACGGCGGGAGTTGAAACACGAATGAACAAAATACAACTGGGGCCGCGTCGCGCTTGCGTTTGTCGGCAAAAACAAAGGATACCGACAGACACGAGCCGTGCTGTCAAAGGATGCCGCTGCCGCCTCGCATTTACAAAGAAAGCTAAGCGTAAAAATGTTTATTTAAACTTCTCGATGTCTCGACTTTTCTCGAGCTGAATTTCCCGGGTACGAGACCGACCGATTTCCCGGGAATTCCCGGGACGAGAATTCCCGGGAACAAACCCTACCCAATACCTACTCCTATCATCTTGATCGTGTTCAATAGAAAGATTATACGTACAACGACCTAGCTAGAATACGATACTAATCTTTGTAATAAGATTATCATTAAAGAAAAGAAATATTTGGGTCGATTTCAAACTCAAAACATATTTGTGAATTTGGGTACAGCATGTACATCAGCTCATATTATATCATATTTATTGATGATCGAGTGGTGTGGTGATATTGAATCTTAATTGGTAATGCTTGCTTGCTTACTAAATAAACTACACAAATCTAAACAGTTACACTTCATTGTATATTCTGCTAAGATCTTCTGGTGATATTTTTTTACTTCAATATAACATATACGGGATCGTTATATAAATGGTTTTGCATGAGCTTAACTACTGCTCTACTTCTAGTTGCTTGTAAAGGTACAGGATAATATTTGGATATATCCTAATGTAATGAACACCGATGTGAAAAATAGGCACCACCAACCATTCTATAAGTAATTTAAATCATTTTATTGAGGACCTTTTTAACCAACTTCAAAAAAGGAGGTTCACAGTTTGACCTGTATGTTTGTCCGCGATTATCACGCGTTTGGCCGAACAGATTTCGATGCGGTTTTTATTAAGCTTTGTAACATTTATTTAAGAAAGGATTTTAGTTTCAATTTTAGATAAATCAAGTTACTATTGTTTAGGTATAAAAAAACTTCAGAAAAATATGATTAAAAAAATAGTACTTTTATACTCAATAAAACTACAATTCTAGTTTAACCACACTAATTTGATCGACTGACTTACCGTTAATGTTAGACATTATAAAAACCTGCTTTGGTTCAAAATATTCACATAATTATGTACCTAATTGAATGTGAATGAAGATGTGAAATGCGGCAAAATAAAGATCCGCCTTCGTCATAGTAACTTAGCTTAATTATGAAATAAATTAAAAAGCAATCTGAACAAGTAGTAAGTAAGTAGGATGTTGTTAACTTATTAATTAAGGTCTTTTTATAAAAAATAAGTACTATCTATTCAATACACTAACATATTATTATTTTTTTGCTTCCTTTTTGTTACATCCGGCGTTCGTCCGTAATAAAGACATCAACGCGTTAGAGGCGTTAGAAAAAACACTTCCCCTTTCCTGTGATGATAAACCCTAGTTTTTCATACTTAAAAAATATTATATTTTAATACATTTGTTTCTACTTAACAAATGTTATGTATTAGGAACACATTATACAACATACATAGTTTTCTAAATAGGTTCATAAAGCCATTAAAGATAAGCCCGTCAGTTATCTGTGTTCAATGTAATAATGTTTCCTTCTGGGCTTTCTTCTGGGTAAGTAAGTATATCTATATTGATATTGTCTTGCAAAATAATAGTAGATGTACGATCTTTAATCTTTAATCTTGTAGGTATGTTTTTAATTGATATATTGAACTAGTATCTAGAAAGAAAGGAAAAATCGAGCGGAAAGCTAAGTAAAATTTTCCATGCCAACATCGTTATCAACAATGTTCCACGGTCCAGTATCTAATCACTACCCGTCAATGCCTTTAAGGGCCAAACAGGTCCCTAGACTTGATATCGAGTCTTATGAGTTCCCACGAGAACGAGAAAATTGGCAGGCTTAAGGGTTGTCAGACAATTTCCTGAGTAATTACAGAATTTTTAAAACAAGTACCCAGGTATTTTCAATGTAAGTTAACAACAAACTGCAATCTAACATTAACTTATGTTATGTTTATCTTTTGGTTGTCTTAGGACTCCGAGGATATTCTTTTTTATTGAGGTAAATAAACAATAGCAAATAACAAATACAATAACTTAAACTAGGCCTAGAGCTACTAGCGGCGTTATCTCTTTGTCTGAGAATAGAGAACATGTATTTTTGTTTAATAATTACTGATTTTGACATGTACGTATTTACTGTGCGTACTTAGTTGATGCTTGTGTATATGTATAACAAGATCAAGTCCAAGTAAACAAATCCAGGAAATACATGAACTGGCATTGTAAATGTAAAAAACAAACTACGAGTAGTTACAATCCTCCCTCTCTCCTTTTTAAACTTCCGCAATTTTTAGGCCTCTTCAATACTTTCATATCAGCTAAGGCTCTTGAATTTACAAGTATTTTTTAACAACTCACTCACTTGTTTCACATTGTTTCACATTTCTTACCCAGCATCATCCCCATTTCCATTTGAAATGGTTACGAATTTCAAGATTGATGTTTTTAATTTTTTTTTCATTCATTAATTTTGAACCATAACAATTGTTGCAATCCAATCCGTATGTGTTAGCTTGCTCTTGTATCATGTATGTCATGTATTAACATTGAAATCTAATATTATTTATGTAGGTATGTACTGAATCATTAATGCATATCCTTGACCTAATTTGTAAGATGATAATGTGGGTGTTAGTATCACCACGTACGCTTTTATTATGACGCGATTGCATTTCCCAGTATTTATTACATAATCTCAATTTTATGCATTGGGTTAAGCACACGGATAAAAAACGAACGAAAAAATACTTGTTTTTGTTCTGTGAGTAAGCCTACCTACGGATTAAAGAATGTTGTGATCCTTCCGTTCGGAATTATTTAAAAAGCTGTTGCTACATGTCAGTCTTGTAAAGTAAAGCTACCTTAGTATTTAATTAGTAATAAGAACTTTTAATGGGATATTCAGCTGATTTCACGAATGATATAACGTTTTTAAGTGCAGATCCAAGGGAGCATGAGAATCACCTGAATAAATTACCTCGCATGTATCATACCAGCAGTAAGTTCAATATAATGATAACTTACTAATTTTTTACGGCGTATTCGCTTAATTCAGGATCGTAAAACACCATTAGTCTTATTATCATAAATAATATCTTTGGATGCATCATCGAAAAGAGGAAAACTCATACTTAATATGAGTTCCAATAAATTTTCACAAAGCACTGTGAGTTCCATATAAGCCGACCGCGGCCTCGGTAGTTGCCAGTCGGTTATCTGCGCGCGAGTCGCGAATAACGTTTAGTTTTTGTTTTTATTTAATTTATTTTAAACTCGCCGCGATGGCGTCAGCCGTGATCAAGTTCAGTGCCATACTTATGTTAATCGCTGTGGTTGCCGCCGATGTTTGTTAGTATTTTTTTATACTTACTTTTTATGTTAAGCTGTTTTTTTTGCCCGAAAAAATTTTTCACGCACAGTGGAGCTAGTTAAGTACGTAGCTTTCTCTCTACGTGATATTAAGTTGCACAATAGCTTTAAATAAATATTTTGTAGTTTATTATGTAGCTGAACAACATAGCCTTCATTAGGCCAATTTGCGCAGGTCTGAGTTACTTAGATTAAACTAATCCGAGGATAAAATGCTACACGTTTTGTTGTCTGTAGTCTGTCAACTTCTTAGAAACTGAGAGCAACAGAATATATATTTTTTTAATTTAATCCCAAAATTAATTTAATCCAAGCCATGCAATTGGCCCTAACTAAGAGTATTCAGTTACATATACTTACGAACTACCTTGAATCAGTTCGGTGCAAAATTAAGCGCAGCACAGTGCAGCCTCCTGCCTAAAACGATTCATTTCCTCCTAAAAAATTGTTATTTCCTCATGTTATGATATATAACTATACCCAGTGAATACACATTTTTTTGTAATAAATAAGTGCGTTTTACTCTCATACTATGTAACTTCCAGGATTCTTAGGCCGCCGGTGGCCAAATAACGATAAAATAATGTTGATAAACACCTCCGTGAGGGGTTTATATGTGATGTGATGAATATTTAGTAGCAAAGTCATGAAGCAAATGACAACCTTGTTGTTCTCAAATTAGGTAGTCAATGTGTAATAAGCGGCTTCATTGGATCTCTGATGACGATAGTTAAGCACTATTTAAGGGTGGGTTGCATTAAGTTACTTGAACTGAAATACGATAAAGTTAATTTTAAGTATTTTGCATGGAGTTTGACGCCAATAGTTTTTATTACTACAAATGGTAGTCGCGATCTTCTAGTATTTATATATGAATGGTTTGGAAGATTCAAAGAGAGAGAGATAAATAAATAAATATAACTTCTTGTGTTTTGTTAGAACGTTTAAATCAATAAGCCCACGAAAAAAATCGTAAATATCAATCGTAAATATCGCCAAAGAACGTCAATTGCTGAACATAGGCCTCCACGGTTTTCCACATCGACCAATCACAGCGGTCTCCATCCAGTGTGACCCTACGATCTTTAAAAGGTCGTCTGTCCATCTTTTCGGTGGACGTCCTACGCTGCGTCTTTCGTCGAAGGGTCTCTAAACTACAACTTTTCTGCCCCAACGGCCATCAGTTCTCCGCGCTATGTGCCCTGCCTATTGTCGTTTGCAACTTGAGCTTACTAATTCTCAGGACTATGTATTGTCCATTACCTCAGTTCTTCTACGTATCTCTTCATTTTTCAATCAATCTCGTAGAGAAATACCGAACATAGCCCCTCGCCATCGCCCTTTGTGTGATTTTGTGCTTATTGTAAGAAGAACTTACTATAATGTTTATTTTATGAGTATAACTTCCGCAATCCGGTAATTTATTGCCATCATTACAACGGTCATAAATATCGATCTACAAGACATCTCAATGATGCACTGGATCATATCCATAATGACAGTTTAATGAAGTATTTATTGATTATTAATTTAGAATTAATTAGCATTGTTGGTGATATTGATCGAGTCATTATCCAGATTTTAATGATTACTTACAAGTAGTAGGGATTCGTGCGTTCTGGCTCACTATTTCCGGTCCCCCCCTTCCCCCCTCTCTTCCCTTCCCCGCCCCCGCATTTTCTAGCTCATCATCGGTGGTCTGAGCGGGATCGCCGGCTAAAAAAAAAAAAAAAAAAGTTTGGTGTCAAAATGGGGGTTTTCGGCCATGCCCGATCGATCTATGCGGTCCATTTTTGCGTAGCTGCACTCCTTCGTGTTTTAGCTTTTGCGTCAGATAAGCTCCAATACCCCTCATTAAGATAAGGCTAATGATCTCCTCGACACCCCTTTGTCCTTTCACGCTATTGTACTTATAGTCGAAGAACACTAATGTATTGCAGATAACATTCCTTACTATAAATAACTATAGCTGTAAAGACTGAACAAAAGTTTTTTGTAGCTAAGCATCCAACCAAATAAGATAATTTGCATCAATTCCTATAAACTAAAAAGAAAATCAAAATAGTAAAGGAATCACTCTTTTTTATCTCAGCAGTTAATAAATATTAATTTCGAAATCTATTTTTTTGTCACAATCAGATTTTTCCTATGTTCGTAATTCTGTATTTAACTCAATATATTTTTTAACCAGGGGCTTTGTTTAAATTTTAATTTTCTACGAACTTCGGTAACACGCAAAACGAATTTTTGACATTGTAAATATATTTCTATAATACATATTTTTTCTTACGATGCAAGTTTCATGTCATCAGTTAATAAAGATTCATTTCAAATATTTATTTTTCAAAATCAGATTTTCTTACGTTCGTAATTCTGTATTAAGTTCAATATTTTTTCTTAACCAGGGGCTTTGTTTTTATTTCAATTCTCTATGAACTTTTTGAACATGCAAACTGAATTTTTGACATTGTAAAAAGATTTCTATAATGTAAGACATATTTTTTCTTATGAAGCAAGTTTCATTTCATCAGTTAATAAAGTGAATCTTTATCACGGAAAACGAATTTTTGACATTGTGAAAAGATTTCTATAATGTATAACATATTTTTTCTTATGACGCAAGTTTCATTTTATCAGTTAATAAAGTGAATCTTCATCACGGAAAACGAATTTTTGATATTGTAAATAGATTTCTATAATGTAAAACATATTTTTCTTATGACACAAGTTTAATTTCATCAGTTAATAAAGATTCATTGCACATCAATTGGATTTTTTTCTTCAAAATAAAATTTGCTAATGGTCGTTATTCCGTATTTAACTCAATATTTTTTAACCATGGGCTTTGTTTTTATTTCAATTCTCTATGAACTTTTTGAACATGAAAACTGAATTTTTGGCATTGTGAAAAGTTTCTATAATGTATAACATATTTTTTCTTATGACACAAGTTTGTAACTAGCTTTGGTTCCTTAGAATTGCAAACACAAATATTTTGTGGACATAATGAAAAAGTCTGAATGATCATCGTGTAAACTATTGGGGTATTTTACTTTTAAGATATAACCAACGTGTGAATTGTTTGGTCATTATAATTTACGACTAAGATCTTTCCATTCAAAATTCAACGAAGGTAAATGTTGAGACATAGAGCCCACCCATATAAATTGTTGGCATCAAGATAAATAAAATACGATACAGAATCGTTTTTGTCAAAGGTATCCATTATTATTATTGATTATTTGCTTTTGCATAACAATGGCTGCACTGTGATATTCCTGCTCTGATACTCGGGTAATTATCAAGGCAGCTTGATGAAAGCAATTTTATCAAAATCTGTTAATAATTCTAATTCTATAAAGTGTTTTTTAACAAAGCATCCCAACTGTACCCTCGAGCAGGATCTAAATTATAGGTTTTTTTTTAATGCTAACATTATAAAATAGTTTAAAAATGTCACATAGAACAAGAACATCCGTTTATTAGAATAGTCAGCCATTGTGCGACAGTGAAATATCAGTTTAAGAAATACCATGCCCAATTAACATACTGGTGAAACATTCAATCGATGGTCAATCTATTGTGTTCATATAGAAACCCCTTTCGCTTTAAAAGTTTAAAGTCAGTATGGTCGGGGTAATCTTTTTCATTTTTCGGAATTGATCTTCATTAAGTTTGTTATCTAATGATTCTAAACTAGAGGATATTTTTTTAAAGATAGACTTTTTAAACCTTTAATTCACTTGATTACTAATAACATTCAAAACTTTTGAAGAAAAAAAAGTATTATTACACCATTTGCAAAGTTTAAGGCATGCACAATAAAATATGCATCATAATTACTGAGATTGTTCAATATGTAAAATAAAAGTATGAATCGCGGTACTACCCACTTTACTACACACCTCATGACATTAACCTCTGAAAAACACCTTTGTGCTAATCATGGTCAATATATTGTTCGATGCTTAGTTTTTTGTCCACTTATCTAAGTAACTTAATAATATTTATGGAGGATTCTTTTATTTTGTTTTTGTCTACCTAAGAAGAGTATGTTTTGGGAAATTGCTGGCTTTGGCTATACTTTGAATGTCTACATGTAATTTTGTAAAAAAAGCATGAGCACAATTTGAACCGGTGTATTTTTTAAGAGTTTATCATCGTCAGAACATTTAACATAATTGTCGAAACTGTAGCCATCATGTCTAAGTACATTAATAGTGAACGATTTGAATAGATCATTTGTACATGAATCAATTGTATTGAGAAGAGACAATTTTTTCCTACTCACACTTAGAAAGATCAGTTCTGTTTTGAGCACAGTTCCTATTTTTGTGTTTATTAAGTGCATCCTGATTGTTAAAATAAATAGGACAACCATCACAAAATATAAATATCATTATGAGATGTTATCTGACTACTAACTAAGCGAGATAAGTTTTTTATGTAGAAATAATGTCCGTTACTTCCGACCCTTATGTACAGCAAATTAATATAAGTGCGTTTTAGCGACTTAGTAAAAATATAATGGACAAATCACCGAATTGTTCTTACTCACGGCATTGTATTCCAAACAATTTATTTATTTATTTAGGTACATCAACAGCACAAAGTACACAGCACTTACTTGGATAAAGACACAGTTTAGTTAACCGTATACGTTTATTCTTATATTATTTAACTTTTCGATATTATTTATAAGATCAGTTAACTGGGAAAATCAACACCTGTGAAATTTAATTTCTGTTTATATTTAGAATATGGAGTGACACGATTTGAATTTTCAGTAGCTGGATACAATGCTGGAAAGATTCACTTTCAAGAGGAGAAAGATTCACTTTAAACATTGTACCTGCGCATTTTTAACACTTATTACTGCCTTTTTATTTCTTATAATTATCATGAGGTAAATCAATATAAGAAGAATCACGAAGTGGGTTAAATTCATTTACATTATGTCAACACTAAGTAACTTCCAAAAAAGACCAACCGCTGTCAATTTTTTCCAATTCGCTTATTTTGTTTGAAATTGTTTCATGTAGAGCGTCGAGAAATGTCGTTAATTTTTCTAATATGTTTATTCTATAGTTCGGAGTTAGAAAGAAAAATGAACTTATAATTTCTTTATTGTTCGTTTTGCATTATAAAAAAAGTTTAAATGTTTTTACGTCTAAGATACATTCATTCAACAAAGTCTGAAGAGTATTATTAATAGAAGAAAAAAATAAGTTGAATTCTAATATCTTATCATTATTCGAGATTGGTACAATTCTATACGTATGCACACGTTTTCCAAATGCAGTAGATGAATATGAAAATAATTATTCTTATGGATATTACTCCGATAGACCTCACACTCCTCGATGTTGTATTTGCAATCATTTTCGCTCAAAAAACTAAATCCTTAAATGTTTGCTGCTCGAACGTCTTCTTTTTTTAAGAAAGAAAGAAAATACTTTTATTCGACCGAACCAAAAAAAAAATGCAAAAACTAGACTACTTGATTAGAAGAGGTTTTATTATCATGATCCCATGTACTTTATCATCATCCAGACGTTTTAAGCCAGTTCCAACTTGCAAGCTGAAGAATAACAATAACTATAAGAGTTTTTCATAATTTTCATAAGAAATATTAAATTTAAAAAAATAACTATTACTTACTTACTTTGTATCTAGTTCTATTGGAGTCTTGTTTGACTTATACTCAGAACAAACTAATTAGAATGAGTAAACGCACTCTGCACTTTCGCAGATTTCGTATCTTTCTAACTTCAAGTACAATAGTATCAGTTTGAGTTTAGACATGATTAACAACTTCAATATCACCAATATAACAAAAGTAGTGATTTGTAATGTTTCTCCAATAAATACTTTTTCTTTCCTCTTTTCTTTATTATTTTAAAGGTAAATTATTTTAATGTTTATACTTTTAAAAATAATCTGCAACACCACAATCCGAACATAAACGGGCATTATCGACGTTGGTGTTAAATCCGCTAAACTTAAGTGGGACTGGGCGGACCACGTCCTCAGCATGTCTACTAAGAAGTGGTCCAAGATCGTCACTCACTGGCTTCCTACCGATGAACGCCGTCCGAAAGGCAGACCTTGAAAGCGGTGGCGCGACGATCTAGACAAATATCACGAGGACTGGCAAACCCTTACCAAGAACAAGGACGCATGGAGTAGTTTGAGGAAGGCCTTTGCCCAGCAATGGGACAGCAACGGCTAGCAAAAAAAACTCTTAACAACAAACTTGAATCTTCTATGAACAAACTATCATTGATTGCCACAAAGTAAATTGGGTAACGAATTAAAATGCAAATCAACCTTAGTCGAGTAGATATTTCGGAATTGTTGAGGTTTATTCGTCGTCTGATTGGTATTAGTGCTTAAATGTATTTTCTTCATAATCAATGGCGCCAGTACCATGTGGTCGTAAGCTATAACAATTAATACTAAGATAAGGTATTACACAGAGAAAATTGTAGAATGAAAAAAAATTTTTAAAATTAATACGGATTCTATTGGCAGAAGGTAAAGAAAGACTATCAAATACCTTGGAGCTCCTACTAAAAAAATCTACTCATTTTGGAAATATTTGTCAAACAAACCGCAACCCGTTTAAATTCTAGATGGTGCTGCTGTGTTCACGTATTACGGTAGTGCATCTGTTCCACCTGTTATACAAAAAGCGATATCTACCGAATGCCAAAGTTTTATTTCGAAATACTGCTTCTTTTGTTGACAACCTGACAAAGGAATGTTATCTGCAATACATTAGTGTTCTTCGACTATAAGTACAATAGCGTGAAAGGACAAAGGGGTGTCGAGGAGATCATTAGCCTTATCTTAATGAGGGGTATTGGAGCTTATCTGACGCAAAAGCTAAAACACGAAGGAGTGCAGCTACGCAAAAATGGACCGCATAGATCGATCGGGCATGGCCGAAAACCCCCATTTTGACACCAAACTTTTTTTTTTTTTTTTTAGCCGGCGATCCCGCTCAGACCACCGATGATGAGCTAGAAAATGCGGGGGCGGGGAAGGGAAGAGAGGGGGGAAGGGGGGGACCGGAAATAGTGAGCCAGAACGCACGAATCCCTACTACTCTTACATGATTGCAGGAATGATCGTGATTCAATGAATAGGCAATAAAATCTAAACACTTCATAATATATACTATTTGTTTTCTACGATAAGCATTTAGCATCAATGCAGTCCGATCCGTAATTCAATTAACAATCGAAATAAGTTAAACATGCCTCTAACTTTATTAATTTTCCCTATTAGGTAACCTTACTTTTACCCACTAGTACCTACCTTTACTATTTACCTTACTACCTCCATAGTTGCCATGTATGTATGTATGTAATTATGTCGCCTTAAGTCTCGAAAAGAATCAAATGCATCGAAAAATCCTCTACTTTAGTTGCTGATGTAATGGCATTCGATCATATAAGTTCTTTGGCGTTTAGTCATAATAATAACTTAAGTATAGACATTTTGCCTCTACTGTTCGCTCATCTTTCATAGATGCGGTCAAGTGCGTGACATTGCATTGACTGGCTTTACGCAATAAATAAACATTTCGCAGCGTTCAATGGCTAATATTGCTAAATATTCGTCTTGAGTGTGTCAAACCACATGTGCACATAGATAGGAACTAGTTAGTACAATACGCATCAATATATCAATTAGTTTTATATACAGTAGCATTTTCCAAATGATCGTATTTCATGCTGCACTTTATTTTCATATTAACGGTCGCCACCACGCCTAGCAAGTTTTGAGGTTACTCTCTTAGAGCTTAATATTTTATAGCCTATAAATTAATGTTTTTCGATTGATTAGCTGTCTAATCAGTCCACTTATATCATAAGAATAGCGCGTTCAAACTAATAAACTTAATCTAAAATATTAGTGTATAGATCCCTTACAGTTTCAATGACAATCGGACAGCGTAATATTTCCCGAATCTATTCATGAATCCTTTAATCGAAAACTTATTTAGACGGATTATCTCAGGGGCCCTATTTTAGCCCTAATCACTCGCGTCAATATTACGAGTGATTTTCGTTCGATAACAAGCTATTTTCGTTGATTTTTAATTAATCTTCGACCGAAAATCACTCTCCATATTGAAGCGAGTGATTCAAAAATAGAGGCCTAGAAGTCAAGGCACTCGCCTCTCACCTTTCCTTCCTAGTCTACAGCCTCTATATTTTTGCGTAGATTAACCAACTGAACCCCTTCAGAGCTTTAAAGCGACCCTTGATTAAGTATAGCGCTAAATAGTCTCCGGTTTGAGACCGGTCTAGGACACAAATATCCCGGCTGCCTCAGACTCGTCTGACAACATGCTTCTCTACGCCAATAAAATTAAATATACAACAAGCCCACAATAATGAAGCTTCGCATACTATTTTATCCTACCAGTTTTTACCAAACTGTAGACATTAATCTTATTATAATTCTTTTATTTGACCTAATTTGAGATATAAGTACTCGTGCCGAATGGTATTTACTGATTAAAAGGTTGGGTGATTTTCATTAAAAAACTTATTTAATCGCTGATAATAATTTACTGACACAAATCGTTTTTTATACGTCTGCCAATAAATCTATCATTATAAATAAACTAAAATTTCAGCAGGTACCTAAGAGAAAGAAAGAAGAAAAAAACATATATTCAGTCAGTACCAAATTCAAATATTATTTTTTTACAAAATTTTGCCTTAAAAGATCTAGCCAAAATCCCTCCCTATCAGAATTTGTAAGTTATACGAAATCATGCAGGATTGCGATAATCACGCAGAATACCAGTATCGTGACATGCCTCGCGCTGTCACGAATTTTGCTGAGCGGGGACCTTTTCGACACAAATTTCATTTTATTTATTTAATTTTTAATTGTATTTTTCTTTTTTCTGTGTTTCTTGTCTATTCTGTGACGAATTTTGTGTCGAATAAAGCCATCATAGGTTATTGCAACAGGTTGATTGGTCTGGTCTCTTGGACTCTTATGAAGTTAATGATGCTACAGCCACTTTTATCGATACCCTTAATTCTATTAAAGTACAATCTTCACATAAAATGCTGTTATCAAACAGGAAATCAATAGTCAAAAAGTGGATGACACCGGGGCTCTTGAGATGCATAAAATTTAGAGACGCTTTACACAAAAAACATAAAAAGTGCCCGGATGATACAATTTTGCATATTACCTACAAACGCTACAGAAATCACTGTAACAATCTACTTCATAACTTAAAAAAAGCTCATGACATTGCAGAACTTCAGCAAAACCAACATGATATTAGAAAAACATGGAAAACCATCAAACGTGTATGCTGGTTGGATAAATCGAATAATACTAATGTTTCAACTCGTAACCTCCTAAAACTAAAAGATACACCCCAAAATTCTTTGGACTACATAAATAATTTCTTTGTAAATGTAGGAGATAATCTAGCTGAAAAAATATTGGCAGATTTGGAAATATCCCAGATAAATTTAACTAAACTACATAGTAGCAATAACGGCCCTTTTAATTCTTTTGTGCTTTTGGAAACAGACGAACAAGAAATAACTAAAATTATAGGTAATCTTAAAAAAACCAATTCAACCGGACAGGATGGCATCTCTGCAGATTTCTTGAAAAGATATGTTGATTTACTGGCCACCCCAATCGCACATTTATGTAATTTGTGTATTTAATCTGGCATATTTCCAAACCAACTCAAGGAATCTGTTGTTATTCCTGTATATAAAAAAGGTGACAAAAATGATATTTCCAACTATCGTCCAATCTCACTGCTTTCATCTTTAGCAAAAATATTAGAAAAAGTCATCAACAGCAGACTTGTTAACTATTTAGAATCTAATAAACTGCTGTCAGAAAATCAGTTCGGTTTTCGACGGCAAAAATCGACTGCTGATGCAATTGATGCTCTTGTCTCGCATGTGATTGGAAGTCTGGATAGTAGGTTAAAATGTTTAGGGGTTTTCCTGGATCTGGCCAAGGCCTTTGACACCGTTTCGATACCTCTTTTAATTTGTAAGCTCGAAGAACTTGGTGTCAGGGGTCTTCCACTCAATCTGCTGAAGGACTATTTATCTGGCCGCTCACAGACAGTTAGAATTGGAGATTTGTGTAGTAAAAAGGAATTTATTAATTATGGAGTACCACAGGGCTCTGTCCTTGGGCCAACTTTATTTATCATATATATAAACAGTATATGCAACGCGACAATGGATAACTGTAAATTAATATCGTATGCAGATGATACGGTCATGCTCTTTACGGGAAGGACGTGGCAAGATACAAAAGCTGTGGCGGAAGCTGGCATGAAGCATATGACGAACCTCTTAAAAATAAACTTGCTAACCCTAAATATTGGTAAAACAAACTTTATTCCTTTTTCAATGAAACCACTTAGCATGCCCCTGTTGACTAGTCTGTGTCTGACGGCTCATTCTTGCAAAAATATCGCAAACTGTTCTTGCCAAGCTCTTTCCATGGTAAGCAGTGTAAAATATTTGGGCATATTGATTGACAAGAACCTAAATTGGAAAGAGTATATTGACAATTTAAAAGGTCGAATACGTAAACTTATACCTGTCTTTAAAAAGTTAAGGCACTTGGATTGTTTACACACTATTAAAATGGTTTACTATAGCCTTTGCCAATCCTTGCTTTCCTATGGTATAAGATCTTGGGGCGGAGCGCCAAAAACTACGCTTATTACCCTCGAACGAGCCCAAAGACTTATAATAAAACTTATTTTATTTAAACCTTTTCGACACTCCTCTAGTGACATTTATCGTTTATTTCGAGTGCTTACCGTCAGACAACTATTTATTAAGATGATTATCTTAAGACAACATACTATGCCTCGTGACTACAAATCTGATCGCAGATATTTCAAGGTTTTTAAAGTCCCTGCCTGTCGAACTGTTTTTGCCCATAATTTCTCTACATTTTTGGGTCCATTTCTATATAATAGAATTAATGAAGCTATTATGTTGGATAATAAGACTAAGTCCTTATGTGCTAAGACGCTTTGTGAATATCTGATGGAAAATGACTACGATGAAACCGAAAAAATATTTCTTATCGACAAGTAGAAACACAATATTTTACTAATTAGGCCAAAATTGTAATATGTTAACATAAAGTATATATCATTATTATTAACTTTTACTTAATGTATGTATGTATATATAAAAAAAAAAACTTCATGTTTTTTACCTTATTCAATTCTGTATGGACTCAATCGAATTAGATATAAGCTACGTACAGAGTATTGTTTTATTAACATTACTCCTAATTAATTAAATATTTGCACGTATTTACATAGGTGTTATATTTTACTTCTTATAAAACTATTATAGTCACCTGTGCACGTACGTGTTCGTGCGGTCGCCAGTGCGTCAAGCTATACGTTTTTATTATAAACTAACCCTTATTAATTACAATTGCATAAGAAATCGCAGTGTTTACCTTGACGTGCTGTTGTCCATACTTTTATTTCTCTGAGATATTAAGTCACTCACAGTAATAAGCAAATTAAGTAACGTACCTAGCTAAGTTGTTAAGACTAAGTAAAATTTTAGAATTGTCTTATGTTACAACTGACACAAAACGAAGCTTCTACAATTTTTGCATATACTATGTAACACTTGTTTACGCCTGCGCTTGCGGGTCTCAGCTACAACGCGAATGCTTCGATCACTTTTGTTTAGATACCCGCGCAGCTGTAATATTTATCATGCAACTACTATCCGCTTGTGTATACCATCTAATAATTAAGACGAGAATCATTACTTTGCCGTAACACAGTTTAAAACTAGTACGGAAAGTAACGGTTTCTTCTCCTTGTACCGACTAAACACACAGTACAAATGTTATTTAGCTTTTATGTATGTTTTTTTCTATCTATAATAGTGTGAATCACAGTATTTTTGTTGTGTGTATTTTAGTAGAATGTACAACCTGAATCTTGTATACTCAATAAACGATTTTGTATTTGTATTTGTATCATTCATTCATTCATTCATTCATAACGGTACTTCTTATTTCGACTAATAGAAATAACAGGAACTAATAAATAGCATAAAAACGGCACTTCTACGTAACGGTATAGCCTATACCGTATCTGCATAAAATTAAGAGAATTAAGTAATTCATGGAGTCTGTCAGCAAATCAAAAAACTATCTTTGATGCTTTCAGTCTAATTTATGCATGCATTTACGTACATATGTATTCGTGGGAACCTATGACTAATATAACTTTTATGATGAATGATATCTACTTTAAAACACTTCTTAGCATAATTTCCTTCTTTGTAAGGATGTGAGGGGTAATTGTGTAAAGCAATCGTAATTATTTGACAGATCAAAACGTACGTTAAGATTCTAATGTGTAAAACCTTTTGTTCTTTGCCGTTTGACAGATCATATCGTACGTTTTGAACTGTCAAATGAATACGATTGCTTTACACAATTCCATACGTAGTGTAAAAACCTATGCATACTCAGGAGGGTACTTAATGTTAAACTCTATCGTTCATCTCAATTATCCTAACAATACATAGTAAATCATTACAGGTGAGCAAATGGCACGAAATCATACGGAAGTTGTAATACTTATTTATAATAAGTACATGGAATAGCCCGATTACATCGCTCCGGTAAATCCGTGATAAAGGTGCATGCATACACACACTGTAATATACATTTGACATAGTAGGTGCAAAATACCAATTATGAACGACAAAATATTTGTGGACCCTTATGTTGCTGTTGACATAACAGTAAAATAATAAAATTACTACTAGCGTCAGATCCATGAACGTGGGTTAACAATAGACAAAGAAAATTCGCTTTAACTAACGACTTTCAACCATTAACAATTTGGTTTGTCATCTGCATTGATTTTGGCATTGAACACTTATTTTTAATCATAATTCTTACATTATCTTCAACTAAACCAACAATTAAGTCTGTACTTACCTTAACAAAGTAATCATCAAATAAATAACCATTTTGTAGAGGAGGTACTCTTTTTGAAGCTATTTCATCATTTATTTGGGTTTTTTCTATTATAGTAATTGCTTCCTATTACTCATTTTCGCAAAGTAATTGCATCCTAGTAGAATTTGAGTGTAATTAAATATAAGTGCTAAGCCTATATGTTCCATTAGTACTAATGATGAACAACATTACTTAATAGATCACCTAATGAATACCGGCTGCTAGGAATGTATTGTTATTTTTAGATTTAAAATGTATTCCACAATCCGATATTGTAGAAAAGGGTGGATTTAACGCTATTTAGGTTTAAAAACTTGAATCATATAATATTGATAAAGAGACATGAGAAAGATAGACTTACTACGTCTATGAAAAATTACCTATATAAATTAGCGGCTCATAGAACTCGTGTTCAATTTTGACACAAAATATATGGAAATCAATCATGTCAAACAAACTTTTAGAATTTTTGTCTTTTTTCCTAAATATTTCAAAATATCATTCTCTGAGCGGCTAAACTATACTTACAAACAAGGAAGTTAAAAATAAGTAAAACTTTTTTTAAGTTTCCATAAAAAATGATTCTAAAGATGTGTATCGATTCAAACAACCTTGTGGTCATCGCACAGTGGTCATACTTGTAGGTAGTAGTACATACTATAGTGACATTAAAATACTTATTTTGTGTGTCATCACCATCTTAAATCTGGACAAGGTCTTGTGAGTAACACAGTGCCTTGACCCTCGCAGCGATTTATTGACAAGATACGTCGGATGCACGGATTTGCATACATTCCGATTTTAATGCATCTCGCGGGGTGAATACTAAAACTTTTTCGATGCATTGATATTTAAAATTAAACTAAGTACTTCCCAGTGCGTATTTTAGGTAGTTTGATAAAATTCATTTAGCTGTCAGTTCTCAGTTGCGTACATACCATGTATGTGCAGAAATCGTGATATGGCATTGACGGGTCTCTAAGGGACTCAAAAAGAGGTCTATTTCACGATTTGCGTAGATTTTCAGTCGTCTTAAAGTTAACCTAAATGTGCCGTAACGTAACTCGTGATGAGAGCCATCAGTAGGATGGCTGATTACCAGTTGATATTATTCGGTTTCAGTCATTCTATCAAACGATTTGCTGATCAAACTTTTGTATTTATTTATTTCCAACTGGCCAGTAATCACCAGATTACAAAAAAAAAACTAATTCTTTTTTTTTCTTATTCCAGCTGAACTGGGCAGGTCGAATCCTCAGCCAGTCACAGAGGTCTGCCTTGGCTGTATCTGCCAGGCAGTGTCAGGATGCAAGCAAGGAACGAAGTGTGAGGGAGACCACTGTGGGTTGTTCCACATCACCTGGCCTTACTGGGCTGATGGTGGCAAGCCGACTATCAACGGGCTGCCCTCTGACCACCCTGATGGTAAGCGATTTTACACCTTGGATTTTGTTCTTTTCAATGGTTTTATCCAAAAACTCAACCTATACAACCCTCCTACATTTAATTTTACTGTAAATAATATTTTCATGTCAGTCTAACAGTGCGAAAACTTTTAGTAAGCTAAATAAGGTATAAAACCTTAAAACCTATTAGAATATATGTATAATAAAATTATTAAAGAAACTTTATTGTCCGTGAAATTAATCGTTTGTTTAACTAATATCCATTCAAGGTTGTTGAGATGAAACACATTGTTGATGCTTATTTTTTAGGATGCAAAAATAATATATCATTTCCCTTAGTTTTTTTAAGACTTTATCACTACCTACCTACCCATATCCCATATATCTTCCTTAGTGTAACTTGCTTGTATCATAGACATGTCCTTATGTCTGTCACGAGAAACAAAACAATATTTTTGGATGCATAGGACAATATTTTTGGATGTACATGGCAATAATAATGTCTCATGCATGAGGCATGAGGATGTAAAAATCCACACAATATGATGATTCTACTAAAAAATGATTTTAATAGTAAAATAATTTGTTTTTCAGCGTTCCCCAGCTGTGCCAATGACCCATACTGTGCAGCCACCACCGTACAAAACTACATGAGCAGATTTGGCCAGGTAATAATAATATCTACACATATTAATTATCAAAAATATATACCTGTAAATCATAATCCTCCATTTTTCTTCGCCGCAATCGGGTAAAAAGTAGTGTATTAGTAGTAGTAGTGATTTGAAATAACGAATGATTAACATGAACTTTTAGGCAATAAGCTTCAAGGCACTTCTTATATAAAATTGAGGATTTTTTAGAACTGTGTCAATGTGTCATCACCAGCTCACTTTTGGTAAAACATTTTCAGAATCATGTCGCAATATTTTTTTTCTAAAAACTGGGTTTGACGTCCCTTGACGACACTTAACGTCAAGAAAATTAAATCATGTAGTAAATATTGCTAATAATGTGGAAAGCGGGTCATGACACATGTCATATGTGGGACTCCCCCTGATAGAAACATATGATGTTCATTATTATCATCATTATCAGTTAAAGGACGTCCACTGCTGAACATAGACCTCAAAAAACTTTGAAGTTCATTTTGTCAAAAAACAGCCAATGTCCATACGAGAATGAACACGGATCTATATAGCTGAAACCTGAAACTAAAATATGGATAATATTTAATTTATTTCCCGTCTCAAAAAGATTTTTTTACTTATTTCGTTTTTGAGCAAATTATTTATTGCTTATCGTCATATTCATAATGCAAATATAGTCACCGCACATTATCATACTAAGTTAGTGCTCTGACATCATCTGAATAAGTATGGCCTTAAAATCGTTAGCAAAACAAACCACGCACGACATATTATTATTCGATTTATTAGTCGTTTCATTCATCGATAGGAGACAAGGCTGTTTTTTGTTTATTTTTAAATTAAAAAGCGCATATTACTTGCGTAGTATAAAAATTATTTAACGTAACATAACAATTTTTGTAGTTCGTAAGCTTTTTATAAAACCTACTTATAGAGTGTGGCCTGTAATAGGAGAAAAAACAAATACAGGCATTTAGAAAATAAATAGTAATCAATTGTAAATGGTTTTAATTTATTATATTGAAATATTAATATTGAAAATAAATTGATTGTTATTTTCTTACGAAATAAATCGAACCAGCAATGTATTGCAAACAAATAAGTCCAGTCATAGAATTGTCATTGTCATTTACTAAACTCCATTTATTTTTGCTAGTCCAACAAATTTAAAAGTTACAAAAAGATTGTTTTCATAAATTTTTTTTGTAACTTTTAAAATAATATCAGCAAATAAAATAATAATTTTACTATTAAATTTAAAAAGATCTCAGTGTTGAACGATGAATTAGCTATGTTTGTTGTAAGTTAAGAATATTTTCGCTAAAAAGGAATGTCAAGATTGTTTACAATGTTGGACTAGCAAAGTTGAATGGACTTTACGGAGTTAGCAATTTTGATATACATTGATTAGATATTATAACTTTGGATTACTACATATCTGAGTTAAAGCATTTTAGAGCCCTATGACCATGAAGATCAAGTTAAATAGTTACACTCTGAAGAATCATTGATTAAATTTTTTGTTCCTATTGTAATGGCCTGTAGGCCACACGCTGTATACAACCAACCAAGCTCGCGCAAGCCAATTTTAATGTATAAGAAGCTGTTCCTTTCTCAAACCCTTTTTTCTCATAAATCTTCATCACGTTTTTTTATAGTAAGAGCCAAGTCATATTGTTAAATACCATATCAAGACCTCTGTTAAGACATATTACGGCGATGCCAATATAACTGCCTCGGTGGCGCAGCGGTGAGAGGGTCGCATTTTAAAGCGACGGCTGCGACGGAGGTCCCAGGTTTAAATCCCGGGTCGGGCCAAAAATATGTACCGGAGTTTTTCTGTTCAGAAATTCTTAGGGTAGCCCGGAGTTTAAATTGGCGGTGTTTCACCCCCGTGCCTCGGAAAGCACGTTAAGCCGATGGTCCTGCGCCTGATCTCTCTCCGGTCGTGTCAGATTGCTGTCCCATCGGGCTATGAGAGTGAAAGGAATAGAGAGTGCACCTGTGTTTGCGCACACACTTGTGCACTATAATTTGTCCCGCGCAGTCGGTTAGTCGTTGTGACAGGCCACCGTAGTCGAAATCGGCTAGGGGGACTATTATTATTACGGCGATGCCAAATGCTAACCGCCACTTATTCTGTGCCCCCACTAAGGTCCGCACGGTCATCTGTCTTGATGAACGTAATTTTAAATGAAAGTGGCACTATCAATAATTGTTGTCTTCATTTCCAGGACTGCAACGGTGACGGGCAGGTGAACTGCTACGATTATATGGCGATCCACAAGAAGGGTGGATACGGGTGCACTGGTGACCTTCCCTTCGATTACGTGAACGTTTTCAACCAATGCGTGGCTGCTGTTGCCGGGGCCCAGCAGCAGCAAGGCTAACACCCTATATTGTTCAAGGAACCTTACTCTTTTTAAATGCCAATCTGACGACCAACTGTCAAATGTTAGTGTGATTTTGAAATTAACCGAAAGGTGCGTGAAGTAATGAAGTACCATTATCACGATGAACTATCGAATACGTAAGCGTATCGAGAAATGTCAATTCGTATAGAAATTGGACTAGCGCCCCTCGCGGTGCGTAAAGAAAACACTTTTTTAATATGGATTTTGACATTTTCGATACGTCTACGCATTCGGTAGTTCTTCGTGCTAAGGGTACTGTTGTCAGCATTTTGTAAGGTTTTCAAGTTATAAACGACCTACTGATCAGGCCGAGTTTTATTCAATACAAAAAGTACTGAGTAGATTAGCCTCCATAGGAATGAATAAAAAATGTTTAGGAAATAATTTTGAGATTATTCACGTATTACAAATGTAAATTAAATTCACAATAATACAACATTGGTATTCATCGGACCTTGAAACTTACAAGTTATAAAGGTCAAGTTTATCACACCCACTTATACCTACAAATAGCAAAATAAAACATGCCATTATATGATCGTGTCAACAATACTCGCAGTTTGGTCAATTTAGGATTACAACTAGTCTTTTATTTTAAGGAATGTGTGAAGATACGCTAATCATAGCAATAAAATTAAAAAGTTAACGCAATCGTTTTATTTCATTATAACATATTGATTAATTAGTAAATAAATATTTGGAAACATCACAACAATGCCCAAATATCCACAATGCTAAAAAAATTACACCCACATTTTATTAAACTTGTCCCAATGTCCCTCGTCATTACAACGCTGAATATTAACCGAAATGTTCTGCACTACCGATTATTCCTTTCGACGTGCCATTTCTTAAGTCCTTAGTTGCAGATTCCGTCTTTTCTAGAGGATCCCAAGGTTCAACCTATCCGGTTATTCACTGACTCAAATCAATTTACATACAATACTGCGGTCGCCTTGTCGAATTAGTTACCTGATTGTATGAGACTTTTTGCCAATCAACATTTGGCTGTGGCTTTCAACAAGCTTCTTAGGCTAATGTCACCATGAGGGCAATGCACGTTTAATATCTTATGCAAAAACTATATAAAATAATATTTAGGTCACAAAAATGATATGGTCTTTACTAATAGTTTAACCGCCCAGTGAATGCTATTTTGTCATTGTTAAGTTTGATAAAAATGTATGGATAGAATTTCAAACTTCCTGACTGTCGCAGTCAAAATTTAAAACGTCCAAACAGCATTATCTGGACCGGCTAACTTATACAGGGTGTTTCATGTAACGTGTCAAGCCGATGCGTGGTGATAGGTGAGTACTATACCTATCCATTTCACCCCCATGTATGTTAGACAAATATTTATAGTTTAGGAGTTATATTTTTTTTTCGATATTTTTCATGATGCACCTAGACGATATCTTTAAAAAATTATAACTTTTTTTTGGGTCCTTTTTTCTCAGATATTTTGATCTCAATAGAATCAAAGAATACATATACTAACGTAAGAAGAAGCGACACTGACACTTGTGTGCAGTAAACTAACTCGCAGCTATGTGTGCGTGTCGCGGGGGCGCGCGGGGCCTGCGCGGGTGGCGCGAGGTGGGGAACGCATGCCTCAGTATGCGAGAGTCGAAGGGTCACACCGCCGATTGCCGCCGAGCCGTCGTCTCTGCTCGAAGCAATTTACGAAGTTCGCCCGCGCCGCATCGCGTCGTATGCGATTATTATGATACGATGTGTCCCAAACAATGGGAAACAGTTTGTTGGCTAAGATGCAGCATATAACTTTTGATATGTCTTGTAAATGCTGCCCATTAGATTTTTTTAAAAACCGTTCGTACGATTTCGAATCTTCGCTATAATTAAAGAAAATAATAAAATGTTTAAAGTAAGTCGCAAAAACAGAAAATATTATTAAAGTAAGTAATTTATAACATATGTGAACACTATACCAAATATATTTTGAACCTGAAATACATAAACATCTTTCATTAAGTAATTATTATTTCCTTGTGCCGCGATAGCTAAACCGCCAACCCTACGCGTAGACGCAGCATTTCAAGGTCACCGACGCCCGAGTTACACCGATAGATCAGTGTCGCGCCTGTGATAGAATGCCCGTTATTTGCAATATTATGAGTAAAATAATCGCCATCCTAACTTTGACACAAGATACAAAATTATTGATCGATACTAAAAAATATTGCATTAAGCAGAACCGAATAGAATTTTCAACATAAATTTAAAAATATAAAAAAGGTTTTCCATAGTTTCTGACTAATTTTAAAATCTGCTTGACTTCATAAACTTTCATTACAATACAAAAAACGATCTACTTAATGGGTAATTTTTAGCTGAAATCGGCCGTTGAATGTGGCATATCGGAAATATCTTGATTTTCATAATTTTTATTTGTATTGTTGCCTTTGCATATTTTTATCAAATCTGATATTTAGTGTCCCTCTATGTTTAAATAGAGCTCATTTGATAACAAGTACATACATTATGTACCTACTACTAACTTTAACCACGACCATATGAGTTAATGAAGGATCCAATTTTACTTACATTGCACTCAAAATTTCGTACTTTATTAACAACAAATAAACAAGAAACAATTGAAACTAAGACATGCATCGTAAAAATAATCTACAAACCATTTAATCACAAACTAAATCATTTCCTTGTGGCGTGGGATAGCTATACTAATCCTTTATAGGTAAGAGATAGGTACCTACTATAGGGTGATAGGTACCTACACCCTATAGTAGGTACCTATCTCTTAGGTGATACTTTGTAGATTTCTGTGGAATTACAAGCAATAAGTTTTTATATCTTTTATAGTGCAATAATTATAACAACAATCTTCGACGATGTTTCTTTTGTCTTTATACTTCTGAGACTCGTCACTATCTGTAAGTAAGTTTTTGTTTGTTTGAAGAGGTCTTTATTGAAATAAAAATTAACAATATGATACTAACAACTAGTGTACATTAAATTTCCTAGATTTAGTATAATCAGAACTAAATTAGCTTTGCAGACCACAGTCTATTTAAAGCTTTACGTCTAATTGTAAATATTTTACTTAAAATAAATATTCATATAAATCATTTCAGATTTTACTTACATAGTATGGCTAGTAAAATTGTGTTCACTTTGTAACAGTTTAACACTTACAACTTGTTATTCTTTAAAACATGAAGATGCAGAAGAAAATATGCGTAAACACTTAATTTAGGCACTTTGATGAGCACAATAATTAATACTAAACACTAAATAATGAGATTATTTAGCACAAAAGCAAATGAGTTCACAAAATGTTTTGAAATTGAAGGTACACTGACTTGTTGACACAGCGCGGTCTGTCCATTAGTAGCTACTCGACGCGTGACGTCACGCTTGCTATCTAGTCCGGTTCAAGCACGTAGTGATGTGGGAGTCGGTATATCCGATAGCTATCGATGTAGTCCAGATCAACCAGTCGCGTTTTTCCTATATTTGCGATTAATTTGTTTTTATGATCCAAATTAGTATGCAGATAAAATCTTTTTGTTTGTTTTAAGATGAAATCTTTTAGTAGTGGCAATTTAATACTATTTTGCAACTTTGCTAAGTTCGTGTATCGAGGGGTATTGTATGATATTTTCACCGCTTTGTTTTGTACCCGTTGAAGCATTGCAATGTTGCTGTCGCATGTGCTACTCCACACAGGGCAAGCATAGGTGATGACGGGTCTAATTAGCGTATTGTAAATACCTATTTTGGTACTTCCGTGCAGAGGAGACCTACGATTAAGTATTGGTTTGAGAGCACCGATTTATTTTATACATTTATTATTACACCTAAATATTTAACTGTAACTTTCCAGGGGATATTATGCCCTAGAATTCTGAGTTGCCTAGATGGCAGCTTCCTTTGCCTGGTGAACATTATGGCCTCAGTTTTGGATCCATTTAATTTAAGTTTCCATTTACAGAAATATTCCAAAAGATTATCAAGGGACATTTGTAATCTGTCTATGATTAGATCAATATCTTTAGATGATGTCAGAGTTGCCGTATCATCGGCATAACTCGCTAAACTAGTTCTGGGTTGTATAGGCAAATCATTCAGAAACAAGATAAATAGATATGGGCCAAGAATAGAACCCTGTGGCACTCCAGCAGGAATATCAAACAGCGAAGAACATGCGTTTCCTATGTGAACTCTGAGAACACGATTAAGTAGGTAAGAGTCGATGATTTTGACAAGGTATAAGGAGACATGCATATTCAACAACTTATGAATAAGCCCTTTATGCCAGACAGTGTCGAAAGCTTTTTCGAGATCAAGCAAGAACATGCCAGTAGAATTCTTAAGGTTTAGATTGTGAGCTATATGTTCAGCAACGCGAGCCAATTGCTGTATGGTAGAATGAGATGCCCGAAACCCAAACTGTTCAGGGATAATAAGATCTGCAGTCTCTCTAAGTAGTCTGGTGTAAATAACTTTCTCAAAAAGTTTAGCCAAAGATGAAAGCAAACTTATAGGTCGGTAGCTAGTAGGCATTACTGGAGTAGGTATTGGCCAACATTGAATTGATATTGCTCTGATCTTCAGGTAGCTACAACACACGTGTTAAAGAAGGCAGGAAAACAGTGGTAAGGGTATCACTACACCCAGAATAATTCCTGTATCAAACCCGGGACCTCGAAATAAATGGCTTTAACAAAGGGAGAAGTTTTTGGTGTTAACTCTCTCGTATCTTATTTTGGACTATAGCCGGTCTGGCGTCTCCTCACCAGGCTATGTAAGTGGAAATAAACAAGGTGTTTCAAAGGAAAGGAAACCAGTAACTATCCTAGAAACATGGGTCGAAATGACAATGCCAAAAAACGATTCTTCATAGGAATCAGTGACCAAATTTGTATGGGAATAAAAGTTGATTCTAGTATTTACTGATTACACGTAGCTACCTTCATCCCTATAAACGGGTAGTTTTAAAAAACCTTGTCTAATACACATTCACTATCACTTATTAAAGCTGCACCATCCTCCGTCCAAAGAGCAGATCGAACAAAAAATTTGGCCATGGTTTTATTCAGACAAGACAACTATTCGTTTGCCATGAGACAAAGAAAACTCCCTTATGGTCAGTATAAGATAAGTGTCAATCATAGGTACCTACAATTGTCGTGTCCGCACAAGACTTCCAAGAGCTCGTACATCCTTTTACCACACTCAATTCTGCCAGCAGCAGCATCAGTAGTCATCACGAGCGTCAGTACTAGCACAGCCAAAAATAAAGCTTGGATTTTCATGATTTTCTTCTTCTTCTGTAACAGAATATAGTGTGAAAATGAAAACGATCATTAAATCTCTTTACAAATAAGCACAAACACTTTTTGGTATAAGAACCTCACCGAGACCTGACATCAGATGCGATCGAGGTCTGATATCTGCTTAGCCTTAAATTTAAAAAAAACTAAGAAGGGCGATCTATATTATAAATATCTTTCTGGATGTCCAAGCTAAAGGTTATGAATGTGAGATAATGCTTTTATCATTAAGTCCATCTTTTGTACACTTTCATCTGTGCACTACTGTTTTAATAAATAAATAAAGACGCAACACAATAGTTTCAGGAATCAAGCCCGTTTTGTGTTTTGGAGTATCAGAATCCACTTTGTTAAATAACTTTTTTAGTTTCAGGAGAATTCAGAGTACATAAATTGAAAGTAACTACTTACACAAAACAGTCCCTTCTGTTGATAAATAAATAAACAAAGAACACTCTCAATACAATAAGAAAATAAGACTGACTTCAGTTCTGCCGATAAATAGTATTAAAAGAGATTAAAAGCGTCTGAGGAGACTACGTTATATACATTATTTATTATACTTGTACGAGTAGAAACATTAGAAACTCTAGATAGGACGAGCTTAAAAATAATCTGCTGTTAAGCTTATGTCGCATTCTACTGGACTGAGCCTTTTATATCATTAATATTTGTAAGATATTTTGCGAAAAAACTTTAACCAAGTAAGCCACTGTGGGCTTCGAACAAGAATTAACGAATTTTACAATCAACCATTTTCCATAATGATACTAAATAAATAAGCACTCTAGGTAATGTAGGTAAAGAAAGAAAGAAACATTTATTTGACACACAACAATACAGACATAATAAAAATAATAATTTAAAAAACATGATTGTGTATCAAAAATTACCTTTTATTAAAGACTAAAAATTAAGAGTTTTTAAAAATTAAAGGTACATTATATCATATAACTTACTCTAAGAAACGTGGTCTCTAACTATGGGCCTCATAAAGAACTTCGAAATCACACAACGAGCGAGGGAGAGGGCATATTATGCTCGGTGCGAGGGACTGCGTCATTTGTCACAGCTTTTTAGGGTTCCGTAGCCGAATGGCAAAAAACGGAACCCTTATAGTTTCGTCAAGTCTGTCTGTCTGTCTGTCTGTCTGTCCGTCCGTATGTCACAGCCACTTTATTCTGAAACTATAAGCATCACATAGATGAAACTTGGTAAGTAGGTGTATTTTGTTCACCGCTTTCCGATTCAGATACAAAAAGTAAGAAAAAAAATATTTAAGGGGGGGCTCCCATACATGAAACTAAAACCTAAAAATTTTTTTTAACTCAAACCTATGCGTGTGGGGTGTCTATGGATAGGTCTTTAAAAATGATGTTGAGGTTTATAAAACCATTTTTTCTAAAAGTGTAAGGTTTGAGATATAGACGCTTCCAAAGTGGTAAAATGGGCGTCCCCCCCCTCTAACTTTTGAACTAAGAAAGTGAAAATTTTGAAAAAAATATATGATGTAGATCTCAACAAAAACTTGCAACGAAAATTGGTTTGAAGGAGATAGAACCAGTAGTTTTTGATATATTGCACATTTTTATCAACCGCAAATATAGCTTTGTCTTTCATACAAACACTATGAAAAACAAAGTTATTTTTGCTGTCGCAATATATTGTGATGTTTTCGTTAAGTGAAAGTAAGTGGACCCTGAATTCAGTTAAGGGTGGCACGGAACCCTCAGTGCGCGGGTCCGACACGCACTTAACCGGTTTTTTTGTTTGCTCTCTCCCTTCCCGTCGCAACGTGATGTTTTATAGCCTTCCCCGATAAATAAGCTTGGATATCTTAGTTACACAAAAATATTTTTTATCAGTCCAGTCGTTCTTAAGATTAGCGCGTTTAAAGAAACTATTCAGCTTTATATTATTATATAGTATAGATAATCAGATTTTCTTAAAACCTAATGTCATGTATCATCTGTTGTTATTTAACCTTAGACCCCGACTGTGACTTATTATCACAAGTACCTACATAGTGAGAGTCGAGAGTGTTTTAAGTTCATCAGGCTATCGTGTAAACTAAAATATGACGTTTTCTTTTGTCGACTATCTCAAGTCTAGCACTGGCTTTTTAGCTCGTTGGTTTAATGTTTGAGTAAAATGTATATATTCTCAGACTGTTTTATACGTTGTCCCAAAAAATAGTGTCAAGCCAAAGGCGAGGAAGAGCATCACTAGGGCCTCTAGGGCATCATCCGAATCACCCCTGTGTATGTTCCGCGATTTATTTATTAATTATTATTTTTATTCAATATGTTTCAACATTTATTTAAAGGGTTATATTAGAGCTTAGCGTTGAAACACTTCTGAATCAGCTAGTCCTAGTATTCATCTAATAAAGAAAAGAAATCAGGAGCCCTATTTTTGAATCACTTGCATAAGTATTACGAGTCATTTTCGTTCGAAAACGAATTAAAAGTCAACGAAAATAACTCGTTTTCGAACGACAATCACTCGTAATATTGAAGCGAGTGATTCAAAAATAGGGCCCCAGGCATGTGCCTTAACTATTCGCGCCACAGTGACCAAACAAGTGCCCTTACATAGAAATTAAAAAATCATAACTCAAAAACATACATGGGGATGATTCGGATAGCCCTAGTGATACTCTAGCTCTGGACTTTGGCTTGACACGATTTCGGGACACCCTGTATAGCTGTATAGACTGGCATAAGCTGTAGATATGGTAGTAGGCCAAAAGAGGTGGTTGAAAAACTATACTGTTACGTTGGGATAAGTAAGTAATAACGTTTTTGCTGTTGTAACATCTTTATTAGCTAAAAGTTGTTACATGTTTCTATATCTGCACCTATTAGGGTATGTGGATTGCTGTAGGAAATGCAAAGATGCGTTCTCTGTATGAAGTTACAAACAATATGACTGTATATCTTCAAAAGTGCACACATTATTACAGCAATCCTCGAAGATGCTTCTTTTGCTTCTGTACTGTAGGTTTTCGCCACTATCTGCAATGAATATTGTCATAATAACTTATTTATTTCCTATCACCAAAACGCTTTTAAAAGGTCAAAGATCAGGAGACCGATTCTCGCATGATCGAACTTCGTTTCGTGTGGTAATTCGATTACGAGTTTTACCGAAAAACCGGCCAAGTTTGCGGTTGTTGAAGATGTGCTATATCTCAAAAACTACTTGTTCGATTTCGCTCAAACCAATTTTCGTTGAAAGTTTTTGTTGAAGTCTACATTATATATTTTTTTCAAAATTTTCACTTCCTTAGTTCAAAAGTTAGATGGGGGGGGGACGCCCATTTTTGAAGCGTCTATATCTCAAACGTTAGACTTTTAGAAGAAATGATTTTAAAAACCTCAATGTCATTTTGTAAGACCTATCCATAGACACCCCACACGTAAAGGTTTGGATAAAAAAATTTTTTTAGGTTTTAGTTTCATGTATGGGAGCCCCCCTTAAATAACCTTTTTTTTTAATTTTTAGTATCTGAATCGGAAAGCGGTTAACAAGATACACCTACCTACCAAGTTTCAATAGTTTGATCCTTATAGTTTCAGAATAAAGTGGCTGTGACATACGGACGGACAGACAGACAGACTTGACGAAACTATAAGGGTCCCGTTTTTTGCCATTCGGCTACGGAACCCTAAAAATCGAGTAATATATTCACGTAAAAAATACTACCGCACGAAATAAACCTAAATGCATAGAAATCGTGACCCGGATAAAGCAATAACTGCATTTTCTTTGAAAAAGAAAATTCGATCGGTGACCTTTTTTCGTATACGAACTGCACGAGAATTGGCCTCCTGATGGACGTTTTATAAAGTAAAATTAACTTATTATTTTCTGCCTCTGCAAATGGACTCTGGGAGCATATTGCAAGCTTATTTTAATCCGTTCAAGTTCCAGGTAGTTGAATTCCCAATCAGCTAGCTGAGTCGCCAAATTGATATTGCGATTCTAAAGTAACTCTTTAACTCTTACTCATATGATTGAAAAATTCAAGATATTGAAATTGATCGGAAATAATGTGTCACAATACAAAATTCGCTGATCTATTCAAAAGCAGAGCACCTTAATGTGTAAGCAAAATCGCAATCGTTTCGGTTCAAATTCGAAGTCAGGCCAAACTTTTTTCTGAAATCCGTTTTGACGAGAAGGGGCGGAATAGGGTGCAGGGTTGTGATCATAGATGAGGTGTAACGGTGTACGCGTGTTGGGTTGCGATATCGCAACTCATTGTTTAGTGCATCAGTTTCGAGCGGGCCATATATTATAGTTTTAATATCTCTTTAATACTTTGTACTTACACATGTCATAATCTCCGCACACTTCCGCCAAGACTCTCGCCAGATTTCTGCCACAGTAACGTCTGCCTGCTGGCATTGTTATGTCAGCAGCAAAAGCAACTTCGTAATTCATCATGAACGTCAGAACTAGGACAGCCAAAAGGACGATCTGGGTTTTCATCATTTTGTTATTCTGTAACACAAAGACTATTTCACGTTCAGGAAATCACAGTAGGTATACAAGGTGTAAAAATAGGATGAGCCATATTCAAAGGGGTCAATCGAGTTAAAAATACAGGAAAAATTAAAAAAAAAATAGAGAAAAGTATTTAAAAAAATTATATATTCAAGACTCTACTAATAACCACTTCCTTTAATTTGGCTCGTACTTTTTTCTACACCCTGTAAATGAAGGAAAAATAATAGATATTAAAATGTCCACCGATACCTAAAATTCTTTACATAAAGTACGAGCCAAATTCAAGGGGTGGTTAAGAGTCGAGTCTAGAATACAGGAAAATAAAAAAAAATCTTCAAAAAACTTTTTTTTATATAAATTTCCTTATTTTTTTCCTGTAATCTATTCTCGATTGAAAACCACGCCCTTGAATTTGGCTCTTTCCTTTTACACCCTGTTAATTTAAAAAAAAGAAATAGATTCTACTCACACGAGCCAATCCAATTGAAAGATAATGATACTGACTGATGTACACAGCTCACTCTGAACTCTAAACACAATAAAATAAATGTGACCGAGTTCTGGAGTTAAATAAGTTACATCTGCTGTCTATAGGCACTAAAACAAAACATACTCAAATATTCTGGTTTCGTCCATAATAAATTAGACGTTAGGCTATGTCGACCGCATCAAATTTATTTTGTTTGTCATTTTTACGGCGACAATTTATAATGAAGAAGCAACTAACTGTGGCATTTCAATCAAATGGCTTCCGATTCTGATTTTAACTGTGTAGTTAATTAAAAGAAACAAAATTATTCTTGATACTTTTTTATATCCTATTCTATAAATATATTTTTTAGTCGTTACAGATATTTCTTTCTGCAAAACAAACTTACAGACTAATCTACCTCTCTCTATATTATATTAAAGTGAAAATATATTGTGTTGTGTGTGATTCACATGCATTATCTGGGTATTTCCAGTATAGGTACGTAATGTGGTTCCAAATAACAGCTGATAATTTAATGTATTTTAACATGGACCCCGACTGAACTTATCACTGTGCTTAGTTTGAGTGTCGAGAGTGTGTTGTAAGTTCATCAGCCTATCGAATTCACTCGTGTAGGTAAGCATTTAAATATTTTATTGTTTTATTGTATTTTTTTTTATTATAGGCAAACATTTGGCCACAATCTCATCTGATGGTAAGTGATGATGTGGTCTAGGATGGATCATGCCTGACTACTACTCCCTACTCTTTTCTTGAATTTGCCCAAATTATAATGTCTAGGAAACACTTCAGCCGGCAGTGAATTCCACTCCCTAGCCGTGCGCATGAGTTTAAAGACTATCCTTCCTTTGTCTACTAAACGAATTCTGAAGTAACAAACGATCGAGTACCATTGCAGCTACTCTTCCCAAAATTTATTATTAAAAAATATTTATTGACTGGCGCATGACCTCTTATATTGAATGACTGAAAGACTTCCATGGCTTTTTTAAACCCTCTTTTTCATTTTTATACCCAAAGTACAGTCGCCCGCACATCATCATCAGCACTTTTGTTGCAAACTAGCCCTTATTACAACTGCATAAGATGCCGCAGTCGCAGTGTTTACCTTGACGTGCTGGGACAACAGACCTTATCGCTAGATTTGGTATCAATTACAACAATTCCAAAAAATCTCTATAAGTTAGACACACTTTTTAATATATTTTTTTGTATTTCAGAGAAACGAATATGATGAGAGCGTCTCAGTTTCTCCTTTTGATTGTCCTTATACTTACTTTCATGATGAGTATTGAGTCTAAAGTTACCGCTGGACGATATTTCTGTGGTATAACGTTGGTTAAAATGTTGGAACAAATATGCGGTAACAATAGCTGTAAGTACATATTTTAACCCTTAGAGCTTCGTCTCAGTCAAAGTTGTAGCATAAAGCATAACGCATTTTTAACCGACTTCAAAAAGAAGGTGGTTCTGAATTCGACTGTATGTTTTTTGAGTATGTTGCTGTTCAAACTATCGGAGGTAATTAAGTCGTAGACGTAACCTTGGTCTTTCGGACGTCTGACAGGAATCTGGCGCGCTGGATGTCAAAAGACTGTGCAAACTTATCAGTCGCGGCATGACATAAACCCAGCACAAAAATGAAATTCCCAGTAGGCAGTTACTTACTATCAGTCGCGGCTGACGGACGCGGCTGTTATGTGTTCCCGGCTTAATACGACTTCACCTCTTGTGTATCACATAGTATACCTAAAAAACCTACCTATTTTTTTTGCAGACTATAATGAAGAATTTCAAATATATGGGGAGGAGTGGAAAATAATCGACGAGTGTTGCGAGAAAGTTTGCCAGATTCAAGACATGACGAAATATTGTTAGCTTTTCTGTAAAAAAAAAACTTGTCTTACGAACCTACTATCAACGATTTTGACCGCAAAATATACACTTTTTTTATTGTATAACTAAAACTAGCTTATTTAGCCATTTGTATGTATTGAAAAATAGATTTTGGTACAGTATCGTTACCATGAGTTTACGCCGGTTATCGCAAGCGACGACGTAACTTTTTGTATAGAAAATTTTATGGAAGTGACCACTGCTGTGCAATTTTCCATAGTCTTTTTTACGTAGTCGCTAGCGATTATTAACAGTCGTAAACTCATGGTAACGGTACAGCAGTTCTTTGGAGACTTCTCTGTCCCCTTTTTTGCATATTGTACTATGAAAACTTCCTACAGGCAAACTAACCTAATATAAAAAGCTAAACGGGAAATGTTACTCTTTGCTGTAGTAGAGTAATGTTTTATTAGAGGTCGCGTGACGAAAGCTCCCGGATACTTGCAAAGTTCAAGCACATCGATGAATAGTCATTAGTTTCTCGTATTGCTCGCAACAGATCCGCAACACACAATGGAAGTATGATCATTGATCATGTATGAGAATGAGACAACACAAAATAATGTATTCGGAATAAACACGACCTTATACGTTAAGGGCCTGCGTAACAGAGCACCTTGATACTCATGTTCTATTTATACAAATATATGGAGAATGTTTTTCATTTGCAATATTACCTACCAGCAATCGTTTCAGGGATCAATTATGAAAATAAAATTGATTTGAGAAAATTATTAAAACACAAAGACGCGGAGATTTCTATATTGATAAAATAAGTGAATGATGTCCATCACACACACGCACAAAATGAGTGACATGAAATTTTACCTTTATTATCATACCATTTGCTAAAAACACCCTCAAACAAGACTTGCATTGAAAAGCGATATATCTTGTATTGCAGCAGTCTATTATTATAAACAATTAAGATATAACGAAGTGTACGTCAGGCCCTTAACAAATTCATTGTAAGCCACAAAATTGAATTAAATTGATTCAGATCCAAGTTATAATAGACACACACAGTTATAATAGAATCTCTGATCTGTACCTATCACATCGTCAAAGTTTTTTACTAAACTTTTTTACAATTCAATTCTAAGAATAATGAGCAAGTTGGTAATACCATTTAGTTATTGAAGTAAAGACGGCCTGTTTGGACCACAGTGTTTTATGACTTTCTGTAGGATAATAACATGTTTTTGATGATACCTTTACGTGAGGTGATTTGATAAACATATCAGTGGTGGTAATTCATTGTGAGTTTTTTTAATCATGTGGGTTCCATATTTGATTGTGTTTTGTTTATCTTCCGTCTGGGGTAAGTTAAGTACCTACTAGCCTTTTATTTTTCATTTTGTACTTAATTCAATACCTATTATTATAATACTCACATTGCTCTATTAAAGTATTAGTTAATGAAGTGAGTCTTTATTTGCGGGAACACAGTTACAAATATCTTAAAATTTTAGAAGTCCTGGGGTTCTATTTTTGAATCACTCGCGTCAATATTACGTAATAGTGGTTTTCGTTCGAAAACGATTTTTTTTCTATGACTTTTAATTCATCTTCGAACGAAAATCATTCGCCATCAAGCGAGCGATTCAAAAATAGAACTCCAGTGCATAAAGTTAAAACGTTGCGCCTTATTCCGATGGCATACAAGCAACAAACAACTCTACAAATTCTCTATCTTCTCTTATGAATAGTTTTCAGCGTGTGGCCTGAAATAGGAGCAAAAGTTTGAATCTATGAATCTACAGAGTTATACGTAGTTACCTAACTTGGTCATAGTGCTCTGAATGATTGAAACTGATGATCTGAAATGTTTTCACTCCATTCGATATAATAATCCAAAGTTATAGTCCCTAATCAATGTACATTGTCAAAATCGCTTACACTCGTTGTAGTATTAAATGAAAATGTCAAGTTCTATGACTGGACACATTTGTTTAAAATGCATTGCTTAATCGATTTATTTTTTTAACAAAATAAGAATTAATTTATTTTTCATAATAAATTAAAACCACTTGCTTGGAATCGGTTACTGGTTATTTAAAGGGTCTTTATTGCTCCTATTACACGTCACACCCTGTATAAACTCTAGCCGCCCAGAGAATGCTAACTAAACTATCAATTTTGACACAAAATGTGTAGAAAGAATTCACCCTGTGAATTTCAGAAGGCAAATACCGAAAAAAAAAACAATTCTATCCATTATTAAATTAAGACTACTTAACAGTAACATAGATAATGCAGAATACGTTACCACAACATTATCCTACCAATTCCAGGAGTATTCATAACAAACCTGAACGGCGCGTGTATGAGATGTCTCTGCCACGTGGCCGGTTGTGACATGTCTCACGGATGTACTGACGGATACTGTGGTCCTTTCTACATCTCGAGGGTCTACTGGGTGGATGCTGGCAGACCTACGTTGCCTGAAGATGACCCTGATAGGAAGGAAGGTGAGATTTGATATAAAAGATGAAGAAATCAAAATTTGACCCATTCTTGATTAAACCCAAGAGAGATGCATACAGCCTACTCAAACCTATTCGGGAAATACTCATACCAGCACCCTGGGAATAAGTTGGAATAGCTATCCCCGAATACTCGTAGGTTTAAGTCGGCCCTAACTCATATGCGTATTGTGCCTCCGTGATGTTTCAGTAATCCTTAAGCTATGCAGCTTTCTCATCCTTAATAGTCAAGTAAACTTAGTTGCGGTGATGACTTCCTCGTTGGTGTAGGTAGGCGGTTAGTTCACTGGTTCAAATCCCGGGTCGGGCTGAAATTTTTGTTTTAGGGTTTATCTCGTGTAAATACTCGGCTCGGCTGTAAAAACAACAGCTCTGAAACAAGAAGTGAGTGGTGATGACACCCACTTTCGTACCTCAAAAAGCAAGTTAAGCCGTTGGACCTGCGTCTGATCTCTCACCGGTCATGATGTCGGATCTGCCGGCTCACCGAACAGTAAGAGTGAAGGAACAGAGAGAGCCTATATGTTGCGTACGTCTCTAAAAAACAATGTCACGCGCCGAATGCCAATCTCAGTTGAGATTGACCGTCGTGGTCGGATACGTTTAGGAAGACGATATCTACAGTTATTTGATGTAATCGGTTAGATCTTGGTTCTTCAAAAAAAAGTAACTTAGTAATTCTGAGAGCATTGCGTTGTTGCTGTGATGTCGGAGCGGAGATGCACCTCTTTCTACATATACACCGTTGTTCTACATTTACAGCGTCGATGCGAACTGATTGGCATATTATTGATGCTGACCACATTTGTAGAACAACGGAGCTACACTGCTTCGACGTCGCAACGTTCGTCGCAACAAAGTCAAAGTATTTTCATCAATAGTAACTCATGATTTCAATCATATGTGTTTAACTCTACATATAAAAGGCGCAACCAATAAAAAAACGGTCTTACGTCATTACATAATATCATCTTCCCAGCACTTTTTGTATCTGTTTCTAGTTAGTAGTCCATCCATACTCACTTGTTTATTTTTTAGACACGTAATGTTATTTGAATGACCTTACTTTTCGGCTTGTTGTTTGTGTTATTCATAAAATTAAAGTATCTACTTTGTTGATATTTTTTTATAATTGTTGATGTTCATTTGTTTTTTCCAGCTTTCGAGGATTGCGCAAGAGACTATTATTGTTCTATGAAAATAGTAGAGAGCTACATGGCAAAGTTTGGAAGGGTATGTACCTATTTTGTTTAGAACTCAATAAATGGTTTATACATAGATCTATTGATTTCTTAGCAATTAAATAGTGATATTACTAGGTACATATTCGCACCAGCGGGTATTAGCAACGATAAAACAACACGGTTGACTTAGTACGGCCCGTTTCACAATGCCCTAATAAGTTCTGTTTAACGTTATCTATCAGTCTATTACTTAAGAAATGACGTTCCATGTATGCATTATTTGTTGTAAGTGCTCTGTCGATTGTGAAAAAGGCCCATTTATGTCAATACCAGACGAAGATGGAAGATCCAATTTTTGCGTTCATTGTACCGAAATATTACGAGTTACAAGTCATATATCGAGACAACCTGTTAAAGACCCGATTTTTGAGTTCATAGTACCTACCGAAATATAACATGTTACAGTGAGTGATAGAGACAACCTGATTTAATCTTCCACCAATAAGCCCTTTCTCATCATGCCTTGTTATCCTTTCCAGGACTGCAATAAAGACGGCGTGACCAACTGCTTCGATTACATGATGATCAACTACCACGGGGGGCGCGCTTGCACCGGCCCCCTCTTCCTTACCATGCACGGCCTTCGGTGGCTGCACAAATTTAAGCAGTGTCGGTTCTAGAACCTTCCAGTTAATTCAACTTGTAAATACGGCTATTGCGACTACATGCACCACCCTCCTCTTCCTCACCATGCACGGCCTTCGGTGGCTGCACAAATTTAAGCAGTGTCGGTTCTAGAACCTTCCATTTGTTTCCACTTGTAACTACGGCTGATGCGACTACATGCACCGGCCTCCTCTTCCTCACCATGCACGGACGTCGATGGCTTCACAAATTTAAGCAGTGTCGGTTCTAGAACCTTCCAGCTGTTTCTAGTAATATCAACAACTGCTTCGACTACGTCACGATGATTCAACTACCACGGGGGGCGCGCTTACACCGGCCCCCTCTTCCTCACCATGCATGACCGTCGATGGCTTCACAAATTTAAGCAGTGTCGGTTCTAGAACCTTCCAGAAGAGTCCACCAGCTATTTTTACGAGCAGTCGCCACTTCGCCAGCCGTGCGTACTGCGATGTTGCTTTGACTGTTAAGCAGCTCTGCTTTTAAACGGATTAACAAATTCATATTGCGATTACGTATAGTCAACTTAGCAGATTAACGTGGAACAGCACTACACGAGTGAGTGAAATAGAAAAAAATATAATTGTTGGAGTTGCAGCACAATGCCAGTTTGTCGACTCAACTAGTTGAGTGGAAATTGAACTGTCTGGAACTTGAACGGAATAAAACAAGATCGCAATACCACAGGCGTACATTTTTGATGAAAACTAACGCTTGTTCCAAACTATAGGAGCTTGTATAGGAGATAGTGTGCAGTGTCTACTTTGACGTGCTGTTGTCGGTACTGCAGTTGTGATTGTGAATGATTTTCATTTTAGCTGTTAGACAACTCTACTAACACAATTCAGGAGTTATATTATTATTACTGTAAGTAGTCAATGCTTTTTACGTGATAAAAATAATATATTTGTTCCATAATAAGTAGCTTAATTTTACAATTTGTAAATGTTAAAGTTATATTATTATTAATCAAAATGAAAGATTATTAACATCACTCACTAGTATTAAGTAATCATGTACTAGTACTTAAAATAAACGCTTAAAATACTTATCTTACTAAAGTTATTTAGCCTTAGCAGTCACTCTTTCATACATTACTGAAGTAAAGCTTTTTCTTAACTTAACTAATTATAAGTGAGTAAAACTTAAAATAACAGTCGATTTACATAAATAAGCTCATGCAAAGGTGACGAGCGGAGCGGGCGACTCCCACTGCTCGCCATCCGCTTCCGCGTCCACTTCCTCGTCTGACTCATCGGGGAATCGAACCTAGAACATTGAAAATGTAACATTATATTTTAGACGCAAGAATGCTTTTTGACGTTTTCAATTTTGACACAATTTATGGAAAGTATTCCAAACTTTGTGTTTTTTTTAGTATGGGTTTGCTTGACCCCAGACCAAGCCAAGTGCGACTGGAAAGTATTCCAAACTTTGTGTTTTTTTTAGTATGGGTTTGCTTGACCCCAGAGCAAGCCAAGTGCGACTAAGATGGAGTCGAAGATGGAACGAGCTCGCCCTGAAGAAGCCTGTTTTTTTTAATATCCTTGTTAATGGCAAAATGTTTTCTTACCCAAGGTGCAAGACGCATTCCAGATGACTGCAGTGATCCTTCTTGGCTTGATTGCCATGCCTGAAGGAAAAACCTTGGTCATTCAAACATCCGAACGTCCTAACTCCTACATTCTTAGTTAGCCATATTTCTTTGCTTGTCGAATATTGTAAACAATCTTGACATTCCTTTTTTTACGAAATGATTAATATTTAAATTAGATAAACACAAAACTTACAACCTACACGGGTAATTCATCGTTAAACACTAAGACTATTTAAATAAAAAAGTTAATTTTAATTTAATTTACTGATATTATTTAAATTAATATAAAAAGCTAGTTTACAATATTCGACAAGCAAGAAAAACGGACTTTAAGCTATGAGGTTTTCGTTAATTTTCGGAGGTATCCCCAATACTTCAAAATAACCTAGAGCTAGAAAAATTAGAAGACAAACTATTATCTCGCAAGTGTGGTACTTAGAGTAGGGCTGAGCTTAGTTAACAATTTATGTGGCACGAAATTTTCAGTTCCATACAGTAATAGTAGTTCAATGCCTGCCTGTCTAGCCCTCCATTACCTCCATTATCATGTAACACATAAACTTAGTGTCCCGTCCCGTAGTCCAGAGGGACTACTACGGGACACTAAGTTTAGTGAGAGCACTCACCTGGTAAGCGTCGTTAAACGCATGCGCGAGCGACAGCGCCAGCGCCCGCGCCTGCCGCCGCCGCGCGCACACAAACGCGTGAACGATGTGCGACTCACTAGCGCCGCCTGTCTTGCCTTCTACAACCGCGAACACACGGGCATTTGCCGCGTCCGCTGAGCAGTATGATATTCTGAAAGACGAAAATAATACAATTATTATATTTATTTTTTATTTTTATTTATTTGGTACACCAACAGGTTACATACAAGCATTGACAAAATAAACAAAATAATAGTTGCATCTAGTATGCAACCCAATTACAGGTGAACACAGCATTGTTTAAAATGTAACAGACTTAGATTTTAAGATTTATAAAGTAAAAGTAAATAATATAATTATTAAATTATATAATAATAATAAATAGTAAAATTGTTTATTAATAAAGCAAAGGTAGTTTTGGTAACAAAGAGGACTTAAACTTAAAGACTTTGTCTGAACTAGGTTGGACCTGTGTTTCAAAATAAAAAATATGAAAATTAAATAACTACATCCGACTGATCGAACATGAGGAAGTTAGTCAGATCCCCTCATCAACTTGAAAACAGCTGATAATCTTCAAACGGCTGAACAGATTTTCAAAAAACATATCTAAGAACGCGCGGGTTAAAATTATCTATGACACAAAAAAAAATAACGATAATCGGTTCATCTGTTTGGGAGCTACGATACCACACCACGGACAGATACGCAGTTACACAGAGAGACACGTTATTAAACATATAACACTCCTCTATTTTTGCGTCGGGGACTAATTACCAACAATAAGGAATGTATCAACAAGCTTGGTGCATGCAACTGGAAGGCGACCACATTGGTTCATTATTTATTAGCTTTTTCAATTCAATTCAATTCAAAGATTTATTTCAGACAAAGTCCATATCACAATACAATACCGTTGAGTCAGTAACACCATGGCACTACACAAATATAAAAATTAGCTAAAAGCTTTGCTAGATATTTTTGGTTTTATGCGTTTTGTCACTTACTAAATAAATTAAATTAAATTACAAGTGCAATTTATACTATTTAACTTTGCTAGTTTCATCCATCAAATTAGCACATCACTATCCACCATTGGCTATTCAAGACCTTATTATTGTAAGCATTGTAAGTTGCTAACTGACATGGCAATGCCACTGGAGACCTATTTTTGAATCACTCGCGTCAAGATGGCGTGTGATATTCAATGTTTAAAGTCGAATTTTGGAATGAAAACCAGTTGTAATCTACACAAAAAGTATTTGAAAAATCATTGCTCAATTTTGTGAGTACTCACGTCTAGATTTTGAGTGATTTCCTTTGATTTTTTATGTGTTTTCGAACGAAAATTACACGCCATATCCAAGCGAGTGTTTCAAAAATAGGGGCCCTGGTTCCTCCGATAACTAAGGCCGCTGATAATTGAACGACTAGCAAATATAGGTATTGAAGGTAAGACGTGGTAAGAAGATGGACCGAGTTTTTACTACAGTTATTTTGAAGGGTAGTGTTAGGAATGGCTCAATGAGGGTCAGGCTACCTATTCTAGTATGCATTGACTTAATAGGCCATTATGCCTATGCATTGACTCCATTACCGGTCACCAACGATAACATTTATGGTCTGTATCATTTGATGCCAGACTGGTCCAAATTAAGTTCGGGTTTAAAAACCAGGAAGGTTAATGGCTAAACTGGGCATGTAATAAAAAAATTAAATAGGAAACAAAGTCGTTGTCAATATTGAGATGTCACAAAGTTATCAGCATAAATATAAATAATGATAAATCAAAGTTATCTCGTAACTAAAAAAGGCTTTTGTGATAATAACTGTACCAGCTTGTGCCAGCACTCAAAACAATATTTCTTCATGAATGAAATAACGACCTGTATGAGAATATTTATTGCAATCAATAATGGAGTGTATTTTTTTAATAAATATTATTTAATTATTGTCTCATTTAATATCATCAACAAGCCTATATCGTTAAAAGAGGAAATTAATTAAGATGATTTATGTAGGATGCGATAAAAGCCGAGATTTGTAAAGTAAGACGGGCTCTATCGTAAATGCAATGCAGTAGGCGTAACTAGTAATGGCATGTGCATATTAGAATTGTTTTGTTTTACACATTTGCTACTTTTTCTTTCAGATCAACTTCGAAATCTCAAATACAAAAAGAATATTTTTAGTAAGTAACTTATTGTTTTATCTATATTTTAGTAAAGCTTCCTCTCTCTGTGGAACTTATTTTGCAGCGCCCTAAGACCTCGTCCTGACGCCAGCGGGCGGAGCGGGCGGTGTGGGCGGTAATACAGCTCAACGCTCGCCGCCCGCTCCGCCCGCACCGCTGTGGTCGAGAACAGCTTCAGCCTTCACACAAATCTATGAAATTTATCAATGCGCGCGCGCCGTCGCCCGCGCCGCCCGCTCCGCCCGCTCCGCCCGCTGGCGTCCGACGAGGAGGCCTAAAGGGTCCGTAATGCGACTGCCGACAAACTGCTGCGCAGTTTGGCAGACTAGATTAAGAAACAACGATGTATCTTTTTTTGAATAAATAAATTAAAAAAAAAAAAATGATCGTCCGTCAGCACATTGCCTAAATATTAACACCTATAAATATGTTGTAGAGCAACAAAGTATTGAGTACAATGAATAACTTATGAGGATTTGCGAAGCGTCATACCTATAAATGGAAATGCTCAAGACGTTCTCCTGCGAGTCCGCGTCGCTCACCACGATGCCCTTGGAGCTGATGTCCAGGTTCACCCTCTGCAGCTTCTTGTTGAAGGCTGGAAATTAGATGATTTCTATTAACTTTTGCTGGGCACTAGGAAAGACTACTGTACTTACTGGTGAAAATTTTCCTTTAACATCCGTGTTAATCATAGATCTATGTTAAAGGTGAGCAAATAATTAACAACTTAAATACCTAGCTAAAAATATAAAACGACTTCAAAAAATATATTTCAGTTTGACCTGAATGCTTGTATGTATGTATACAGCAGTGTTTGTCCGCGATTATCTCACGTTTGGCTGAACCGATTTTAATGCGGTTTTCATTAAATTACTACTTCAGCATACCGCGCACGTCCGTGAGTCCCTTGCCTGGTTTGCACTAGCTACGTTTAGCTGAGTGTAGAGCGGAACGCACGGCGAGCGCGGTGACAGGCGCTGATGACGCACCTTCTACCGGCGCTACTCCCGCATACCGCACGTCCATGTGTCCCTTAAGGGCTTGCACTAGTTACCTTTAGCAGAGTGTAGAGCGGAACGCACGGCGAGTGCGGTAGCGGGCGCGGATGACGCACGTTCTACGGGCGCTACTCGAGCATACCGCACGTCCATGTGTCCCTTAAGGGCTTGCACTAGTTACCTTTAGCAGAGTGTAGAGCGGAACGCACGGGGAGAGCGGTGGCAGGAGCGGATGACACACGTTCTACGGGCGCTACTCCCGCATATCGCACGTCCATGTGTCCCTTAAGGACTTGCACTAGTTACCTTTAGCAGAGTGTAGAGCGGAACGCACGGGGAGAGCGGTGGCAGGCGCGGATGACACACGTTCTACGGGCGCTACTCCCGCATATCGCACGTCCATGTGTCCCTTAAGGGCTTGCACTAGTTACCTTTAGCAGAGTGTAGAGCGGAACGCACGGCGAGCGCGGTGGCAGGCGCGGATGACGCACGTTCGACGGGCGCTACTCCCGCATACCGCACGTCCATGTGTCCCTTTAGGGCTTGCACTAGTTACCTTTAGCAGAGTGTAGAGCGGAACGCACGGCGAGCGCGGTGGCAGGCGCGGATGACGCACGTTCGACGGGCGCTACTCCCGCATACCGCACGTCCATGTGTCCCTTTAGGGCTTGCACTAGTTACCTTTAGCAGAGTGTAGAGCGGAACGCACGGCGAGCGCGGTGGCAGGCGCTGATGACGCACGTTCTACGGGCGCTACTCCCGCATACCGCACGTCCATGTGTCCCTTGCCTGGCTCGCGTGCGTCTCTCCACCAACCTTCCCCTTCGCACTCTGCTAGGGCCCACTCTTCGCATAGTTCTGTAAAATGGAGAATATCGTCTGAATTACTAAGTAAAGCTTTTGGCGGACCAACACCATCACGGTATTGAAATACGATGAATGTAACGGCTGGTTTCGTGATCGATAGTTAACTCATCATCATCATCATCATCATCAGCTAAAGGACCTCCACTGCTGAACATAGGCCTCCCCCATGGATTTCCACAGCGACCGGTTGTGAGCGGTCTGCATCCAGTGTGATCCTGCGATCTTTACAAGGTCGTCTGTCCATCTTGTCGGTAGACGTCCCACGCTCGTTAACATAGTTAACTCAACAAATGATAATATCTGAACCAATGGTCATTAAAAGTAGCCATTCTGTCAACTGATTGCGGTATGTTTTGATCAAAATATATAGTCGTAAAAATTCAATCGCTGGTAGTGACTTATGATCAAATAGTTGTTACTTATGGGCCAAGAAACGGAAATTAAAAACAAGATTGGCATGAATGTAGTTGATGATAGAGTAATGATTTTGACTAAGTTTTTTTTAAACGTTGTAATCCATAAGTTTGGTTTCAGAAATATTTTATCTGTTTACTAACAACCAATACACGTCCACATCTCCTACTTTTATAATTGTTTAACTTGGTTGGCTATTATCGCTTGCATAAACTTAAAACTGGTTATTTATAATTACAATAATTAGGTCAACAGTGCTATGATTAACCTAATGGTTATTATAATTAATCATATCAGTATTCCGAGCCAATCGCGCTATATCCTGTGCTAGGGCCGCCTTCACAAAATTATATCGTTCAAAATCGAGTTTGTGGTTTGTAACACGGATTAAATCCAACGATATCACGAAAAGAAGAAGAAATACAACGAGATTACATCAAAAACAGGACTAAGAGGAGGAACGAGATTTTTAAAAATGGAAATTTCATTATTACTCAAATACTGCGTTTTTGCTTTAAAATGCCATAATACTTACATAGCTATTTATTTTACGGTAGTACATATTTTTGTTTGGTGTGCAAAGCCCCTAACAAGTATTTTTCCCGCTCAAAAGTAATATAACGGACGTTGTCGCCAGCTGTGATTAGTGCCATTACTGATAATTTCTCCTCAGCTAGACGACAATTTTCTTGAAGCCTAGCCACATTAACTTAACAGATTGCAGGTTGCGGTTAGTTTCGCAAAACGACTCAATGTCGACCGCTGATCATGCAAATCGCTCCGAATATCGTTTTAATTATAATATTGATAAAGCGAAATGGGAATTTAGTAGGACTTAGGATAGCTTTACATACTATGTTACAAGCAAGAAGTTCGTTAGAAACAATGTAACAAGATGGTACATATAACATTAGTAGCATTTTCCTACAAAGATGTCTCTGTTCTTGGAAAGGAAATTGTCAGCAATCTCAACACACAGATTAGAGTAGGTACCTACGTCCTAATACTATATATATATATATATATATATATATATATATTCCTCTTATTAGCAGATGCGGATTCACCTTATGGCCATGTAGGCCCGGGCCTAGGCAGGGGTTTTTTTTTATAAAATGTTAAACGTGACAAGGAAGCCCAAAAAAAATCCTCCATCGGAGCGGCTAACATGGCTTGGACCTAGCGCGCCGATGCTTATCAGCAATTGCATCTCACGCAAATCGTGTCACCGAACGGCGAACATCCGACGTTAATACGTCAACTAAGGTCTCGGGTCCAATATTCGCGATATCTCGGCCGCTTTATTTCAGATACGTTATCTAGGCCAGACGCTGCGCCCGCGCAGGCCATAGGTCAGTATTAGGCGCAATACCGCGTCGAGATTGCTATCGTGCACAACGGACGTCTGCAAATGCAAGCGTAGGTGGTACTACGCATTTGTGATCGAGTAATCTGGATGCGCATGCGTGGGATTTTCAGCGCAGCTTTTGTCCATAAGTTGGTCAACAGGAAAAATGCAATCAAATGTTTTCATTTTGGAAGTAGGTACCTAATAAGGTTCGGATACATCTTACTTTAACTATTGTAAAGGACGTAAATAACTGTCAAACGCGATACAAAACATCTATCTAAGTATCTATCGGTAATGGTTAGGTTAGAGTTGTGTTGCAATCGTACCAACGAGTTTCATGGATATATTAAAAGCTCTTTCAGACGCTTTCTCTTTCATACATTTAAGAAAATTAAGTAGTTTTTTTAACAATGAAATAAGTATGTAGTACTTAAAAGTAAATTAGTTTTCTTAAAAAATATTTAACACCCCTTCTTTTCTAAGATTAATATTATCTTAATTATACCATTGGGATATTAAATAAAATAAATAAATAAATAAATGTTGATTTATTTCAGATCCGTGATCCATATTTAAAAAGTACAATAAAAAATACAGTAAAAATAGAACTATAAAAAATGATTGTAAACACAGATTAACTAAAAATAGGTACGTAATAGAAAGAATACGTACACGTACGTACACAACAGTCAAATAATTATATATATTGACCCGAGGTTATTTTCAGACTGGGGCGCGCTCCAATTTTGTCAAACTTTGAAATATGGATTTGATAATGGTATTATCAAATCATAATAGTGACCGCCGCCCGCGCAGGTCAAGGCTATACCAATATCGATTGGAACTGGCTGGCACGTAAACAAATCGGCGAAAATATTTATCATTATTATAACAATAATATTATGTAGTTACTCACAGTTGTTTAATAGAAAGATTAAAATATAGTGGCAATTAGTTTCGATTATCGAAGGACAAGGTAAAACGATATTTCCGCGCATTGAACTACTATTACTACGTATGGAACTGACATCCCGAACAAACTACGGGCGCAAAAATTTGATGGTCACAGACCATCAACGCATGCGCGGCATCACAGTCACTCACTCCCGCTCGTAGCGTTAACCAATGTGTCATTTCGTCAATTAATTCGATAAAAATGCTGTCTTGCGTTTTAAAAACATGCAAAAAAAACAGGAATCAAAAAGTTACCGGCGTTACTTACCATCGATAAGAAATTAAAATGTTAGCTTAAACCAGCGTAAAGATTTTTTCAAAATGTTATAAATTTTTGGTATGAAATTGCCGCCATTTTAAATGAAAATCAAAGATTATAAAAAGTGACACGCACAGAATGGAAAAGTAGGTAGGATATAAATAGAAGTTAGACAATCAATGCGATGTTGTGATATTTCTTAAAAGATGTGTTATATTGGTAGTTGTATTTTTCTCGATTTATTTCGTATGTAAAATTAAAATGAAACAAAAAATAGTAAAAAAATTATAAATATCATTCGAGTGTTTGACCTACAGATTTTTATTTATTAAACTTTTATTTCTTCAGCGTTTTTAAATAACTATTGATCGAATAAGTAACGATTAAAACATTTTGATAAAATAATATTCATTCAATACAATTAAGTTAAGTAGGCACAAAAGTCTGTCACTTCTGCGGTTTCATATTCAACATTCAAAATTTATGGAACACGTCAGTCTGTTGACAGTTCTCGTCAAAAAACCGGTTAAGTGCGTGTCGGACCCGCGCACTGAGGGTTCCGTGCCATTCTTAACTAAATTCAGGGTCCACCTTCTTTCACTTAACGAAAACATCACAATATATTGCGACAGCAAAAATAACTTTGTGTTTGTATGAAAGACAAAGTTATATTTGCGGTTGATAAAAATTTGCAATATCTCAAAAACTACTGGTTCGATCTCCTTCAAACCAATTTTCGTTGCAAGTTTTTGTTGAGATCTACATCATATATTTTTTTCAAAATTTTCACTTTCTTAGTTTAAAAGTTAGATGGGGGGGGACGCCCATTTTACCACTTTGGAAGCGTCTATATCTCAAACCTTACACTTTTAGAAAAAATGGTTTTAGAAACCTCAACATCATTTTAAAAGACCTATCCATAGACACCACACACGCTTAGGTTTGAGTAAAAAAAAAAATTTAGGTTTTAGTTTCATGTATGGAAGCCCCCCCTTAAATATTATTTTTTCTTACTTTTTGTATCTGAATCGGAAAGCAGTGAACAAAATACACCTACTTATTAAGTTTCAGCTATTTGACGCTTATAGTTTCAGAATAAAGTGGCTGTGACATACGGACGGACAGACAGACAGACAGACTTGACGAAACTATAAGGGTTCCGTTTTTTGCCATTCGGCTACGGAACCCTAAAAATGCGCACATTTTTTGCTTGGCATAGCGTCTCTATACGTAGTAGTAACAGCTCACTGTTTCCGCGTTTAAGATCTTTGGTGAAAGATTTTCATTATACTTACTTAAGCGTTAAAAAAAACCTTTTACTTACATGAATATGTCCGGAAAAAACATTTTATACAAATAAAAAAACTATATGTTGAATTTCAAAGTTTGTTTATTACTATTAATATTCATACAAAGCTAAGAAGGTATCAGAAAGAGACTCGCGTGACGAAGGATCGTAAGGGCCTCATTATAATTTAATTATTTAGTTTAAATACATAAATGAATTAAACAACGATCTCACGTCGCAGGCTTAGAATTATTTATCCTAACACGAGCTAAGTTGGCATGCTTCAGATAAGATATAGATTTAAAGATATGATAACATCGCTATGTAGTATGTATGTGCTACGAAAAATCTCGTAGCATTAAATCTATAGGCGTCGAAACGTTCGAAGTTTAAGTTTATCGTAATTCCTCCTTTTGCAATGTACTCATGCTTTAGCTAGATTGGGATGATAAAATACCAACATTTAACTATTTCAAACGATTTGCCCAACCTCCTCTCGATGTAGAGAGGAGATAATTATCGATCCGTAGAATGCTGTCGCCCAGTTCGAAGCACCGTGTTCTCTTTTCCAGCCTTTCATCCAATTAATAATTCATAACATTCATTGGAAATAATCTATCGATCAAAAGACGCACAAAAACTTGATTCTGTCTAAGAATGTTTTCTTGAAACTGGATTTGCTGGACCGTTGGACTTATAAATAGAAATCCTTAGACTCTTTTATACCATTTCCCTAAAAAACAACAAAACAAGTTTAGCATTAACCTACGAATAATTCAAATGCAGGACCCCTATTTTTGAATCACTCGCTTGGATATGGCAAGTGATATTCAATGATTAAAGTCGAATTTTGGAATGAAAATTAGTTGTAATCTACACAAAAAGGATTTGAAAAATCATTGCGCAATTTTGTGTGTACAGTACAATTTTGAGTGATTTCCGTTGATTTTAAATGTGTTTTCGAACGAAAATCACACGCCATATCCAAGCGAGTTGATTCAAAAATAGGGGCCTCGAACGTATTTCGTATAAAATATCTGGCAGTTAAGGATAACTGGAACTAATTATGGCATAATGAAATACACCATAAGTATTTTATATTTCTTTGGTAGATAGGTGGACAGAGTTATCTAACCAAAGGTTAAAATAAATATAATGATATATTTCTGTCTCTGTCAAGATCAAACAAACTGACAGCAACAGTTTGACAAATTTAAACAAATTTAAGTCCGCAACGTAAGGTAACGCAAACCCTAAAATTGGATCTTAGTAATAAAACTTCAATAGACGATACTTCTTGACCATATACTGAGAAGCGTCAACTAATAAAAATAAGAAAGCTAAGCTCTCATCATGTATCAATCATGTCGGCCATGCCATCATCGCGTGCGCAGCATTGCATAGTATAAACGAGATCAGTATGGCATTAAACATTGTTCTTTACTGGAGGTCTTTACACATTGAGCGCCATAATGGTCACCAATATTTTTCTATTGTCTAGTTTCGTGGCAGTCAAAGCCTTCATAAAATTAGAACATTTTAAGTACAATTAAGAAACTCAAAATCGATTTAAAGTCACTAAAAGACATTAAAGCAATCGCGTTGTAAGTAATTTTGGTAAATAAAACAGTTATAAATGTTATTATTGTCAGTTGTAAAAAAAAGTGTTTACTCGTCTCTAATGTGACATCGTTCACGTTCATAAGTCTATCTGTGACATCGAATTCATTTCACAACACTCCCTTTGAGTGAGACACGCAGTTCCTCCTACCAAGAAAAGCGGCGGTGTGTTAAACGTATCTAACAGGGCTGTCAGATCAGAAAAAACTGATGAAACAATCTTAAAAAACAATGCCTTCAAATAAAGGGTTCGCTGAAGTCGGTAAACATGCAGTGAAAAAGAACTCATTGTATTAGCGAAATAGAATTTTCTTTTAATTTAAAGATCCCACAAAATTGATACTGAAAGAAATTTGAATTGATTTTCTTTTCAAAACTCATTTGGTAAATGAACCCAGGGTAATTGGTGCCATTTAATATTGTTTATTTTCTACTATATAAAAATAAGTCGGGTTCTCCTTCCTGACGCTATAACTCCAGAACGCACGAACCGATTTCCACGGTTTTGCATTCGTTGGAAAGGTCTCGGGCTCCGTGAGCAGTTTATAGCAAAGAAAATTACCGGTTAGCCAGAAAGATGCTGGTTCGAATCCCGCCCGTGCGCAATTTTTGGTTTCATATTTCATCTTTAAAGAAAATTACCATAAAACGGGGCAGGGGCTAGTAAATATGTCATAATCATGGGGTAAAGTTTTGGTGCCCCAATAAGTTTGCTGGGGCTGAACATGCAGTTAAAGTAAAAAAAAACTAAATACGTAGCTGGGTATCGCAACTAGAAACTTTACTGCTTACTCAAGCCCAATAAAAATATACCTTAACCAATGGTCATTGAAATAGCCATTCTGACATTTGGTTAAGATATTTTTTCTTCAAAACACACACAATCGTAAAAATTTAACCGCTGCACGCGCTGGTAGCGTAACTGTACCATTACTGTCGATGAAAAAATTGGGCCTTAAGCTAAAACTTTGAATTTAACCGTAACAATACCCGTCATGTACATTTTTCGTAGGAAGTTTCTTCAGTTATCTTATATGTGTCCAAATCGCCTTTTGGCAACCCTAAGCCGCGGATAGACAGGGCTAAGATCGCCAAGAAACTCACGGGACGAGTTTTTCCGACCGCTTAAGGCGCGGCGAGAGCTCCTAATTCCGATATAATTAGAGAAACCAGTGCTGCAGCGCCTTATGGGTAACTTGCGCCTGCGCCGAACTTGGCAGATATAATGAAGCGGTAAAAAACATCGAGAGCAGACATGGAAATGAGCCGGCTGCGTGCATATATGCGGATGCGTTGGTTTTAAATTGACATTTGCTATGAGGAAAAGTGCCTAATTATTATGCTATGAAAAGTTGGATATTCGTCTGACATAGTATCGCAGTCATATCGTGTCTTTGGAAAGGATGTAAGTACAAAGATTTGAGAGTTAGACATGATAACGGGTCTAAACACGAGATACAAATATGAGTAAATGCTACACTGCTCAGGGCCCCTATTTTTGAATTACTCGCTTGGATATGGCGTGTGATTTTCGTTCAAAAACACATTAAAAATCAACAGAAATCACTCAAAATCTAGACGTGAGTACTCACAAAATTGAGCAATGATTTTTCACATTCTTTTTATGTAGATTACAACTGGTTTTCATTTCAAAAATCGACTTTAAACATTGAATATCACACGCCATCTTGACGCGAGTGATTCAAAAATAGGGCTCCTGCTCGACGTTTCGGCTGCGTTGCAACAGCCGTGGTCACGAGCCAACTGGTAGATCCACCCCACCAGTAATTCAATTCGTAACAAAGCTTTATTCACAAAATCACATAATTTAAGGATTACTTATTTATTTTGAATCGTATGTAATTAATTCTGATTTATTATTATTGTTATTCACTTAACACTTATTTCTTCTCGGGCACATATCAATGTAATTCTTTAAGTACCTATTACTGATAAAATAAGTACTTACGTCGGCATAATGACCATAATCAATCGCATAAACAACAGTTATTGAGTAATGTATAACAAGATATGCAAAATATGACAACAAAATGTTATAGATATACATGCTAACATCACGAGAGATCTATTAAAGGCTGAATGTCGGTATCAATGCAGATTTTTTTTTTTACTTATTTGACTTTTGACACATTTATTTGCTTTTATTTATTGAACTTATTGGCGAAGGCAAGTAAGTTAAACTTAGTTGTCTTCACTAGAAGCTATATTACCAAACGTTTGACTGGTAGAGAAAGTCTCTCGCAACATGCCCGCAACTCACAGTTCAATAAGTTAGTATTTAAAATGGCTATTATACCTATTAATAAAAAAAAAATACAACTCACTTTTGTGTTTCGAATGGTTTTTCCAGATTTTCCTTAGCAGCGTCGTCATTGCAGATTTTAAATCGTCTCAAAAACTATCAAGAAACTAAGTTTAATTAATTATTGAAGTATTATGTTAACGAAAAAAGTTTATTCGCGTTAAAGTTGTATCGAAGGCTGATTTCCCGCGCGATGTCCCGACCGTGTGCGCGCGCAGTCTGCGTAACAACCCTCTGCGATGTGAGTGTTGAGAGATACGACCAGTATCAATCACTGTTAATACTTATACATAGCTATGTAATATGTAAACAACACAGTTTTATTGTAACTTCGGTCAAAATGAAAAGATCAAAAAAATATTTGTACTGAGAACAAAAGACATCAACGCACTCTACGAAATGCTACGATTTCGTAGACGAAAATAGCATCATGCCTGTTTCATTGCATTTTAACCTAAGGTCTACAATTCTGTCTTTGTCGACGTCAAATAAACTGACGAGGCGCAAGTGGTGGCCTTAGTAATTTATTCGTTTTTTTTTCGTTCTTTGTATCTTTGAAGAACTTATAGCAAAATGTGATTATTTTACTTTCCAATTTTTTACCCTTGTAAGGCCTTTTGATATTATTTTTACGTTGCGTTTAAATATAAGTTATAGGTTGATAAACCAAACAAAACACTTCCGCAGATAAAGAAATAATATAAAAATTTAAAATCCATACCAGCTACGATGAGAGCTTATGTACAGTAAACAATGTTTATCGACAAGAAAAATGAGTTCAATGCAACAAAGCGACTCAATAAACCCAACGTTGATAATAGCAATATTACTAAATGATGATTACGTGTAATGAGTAAGAAGAAATGATTAGTAAAATTATGTGCCTGTCTGTGTGTTTAAATAATAAAATCTAACATAAATATACTTACAGGGTGACAATTATCGACTACACCGCAACCGCTAAACAACAAAGCTCTAACGAATTTTCTTACACTGACCCAAATAAATAAAAGCAAATAAAATGGTGCCATTTTATAAGCATTTTATCTTTGATGATATAAAAATGCTTTACATGCCTTTCTTTAGGTATTCTCTACATAATCTATTAGGTATTTATTACCTATACCTACCTACGCTCCAGCTCCGAGTAAGGCTCGAAGAGAAGAAAAACAACTGTAAAATTTCGCTACTTTTGTAGGGATACGAGTACCTATGTTTATATGGAGGTACCTAATTTGTGCATGCCTGCTGATGCAAGCTCGTACATTAAGCTGTCATGCCTGATGCAATATCTCCCGCTCTCAGATCAGGTTTTAAATAAGCCTCTACTTAGTTTTTTGTAGGCCCACCAAACAAGGCGTTTATACCTAATTCAATATTTTAAACCAAATTGGTCCAACCTGAACTCTACATTGTTAGGTACGGACACGAACTTAAGTTTGTAACCTAGATAGGTCTAAGTCTTATAAAAAGTAACAGTTCAATAATAGTGGTGAAAAGTTCAATTGTAACGTGTGGTGCAAATGTGTTCCTAAGTACCTACTTATCCTCAACAAAAAATTTTTTAACATTGTAATACGTAATACGAGTTTCATCTTTTCAAAACCAAATGAACGTATTCTCTTCACTGAACGAACAGGGCCCCTATTTTTGAATCACTCGCTTGGATATGGCGAGTGATTTTCGTTCGAAAACACATAAAAAATCAACGGAAATCACTTAAAATCTAGACGTTAGTACCTACTCACAAAATTGAGCAAAGATTTTTCAAATCCTTTTTGTGTAGATTACAACTGGTTTTCATTCCAAAATTCGACTTTAAACATTGAATATCACACGCCATCTTGACGCGAGTGATTCAAAAATAGAGGCCCAGCAGAGATAGAGCGTTTTTTAGTAAAAAAAAATAAGTTTCAAATAAAATCAGGCTATTGACCTCTATTTTTCTTGTTTTCTTGCAGTGCTAAGGCCTGTTTTACGAAAGACATGGTCTATCTCGTCTCATTCATGACATGACCGAACCATCGTAATCGACTCTCGAATAACGTAGTGTTTACTGCTCAGTGACTCTTGGTGAGTTTTTCTGCTATAAGCGCGACTTTGATACTTCCTCTGATTTGCTCGTTTCGCACTTTATCGAGTCGGATTACACCTGCTGCTAATCTTAGCATCTTCATCTCACTTACGTGTATTTTCTGCACGTGGGCTTTCTTTAAGGCCCCAGCACTCGGTACCGCATGTGCACAGAATATACATAGACTGGCTTACACACACACACACACACACACACACACACACACACACACACACACACACACACGAGACCCGACACGACACAAAAACGGGCGTCACCTTCACTTCAAACAAGAAAGTAAGACTCAAGGTGCAAGCGATTTCGGCCCTCAGATGGTTAAGCGCAAGACACCTCGACCGTACACGCAGTCGCGTATTAAAATTACTGATTGCAGTATGTACATTATTTCTTCAGGAAAAATAGATTAAAAGCTAACAAATAAAAACAAAATATTTATGTATCGTTCAAAATTTATTTAACATAATAAAATGGCATATTGATTAACAAGTTCATAATAATGAATTCAAAAGAACAAAGAACTATTATTCTTACACATAAAAATGGTTTTACATTATAATGAATCAAGAAAAGTTGATACTACCTAATTATTTGTAGTACTAAACTAATAACTATATCATGATAGTTTTCTTAGTAATGTGAACATGTAAAAATCGAAATTAAAAGCAAGAAGCGGTTGAGGTCTCTCGCGCCTAACCACTTATCAACGAAAACCGCTTGCAGACACGATACAAAAACGAGCGTCACTTCAAACATAAGACGACGCGAGGTAAGAGCTTTTGGCTATTAAGGTGGTTAGGCGCAAGACACTGCGACCATACATATTTCTATTTCAATAATCGATGAAAACAAACAGGAAAAAATTAAAAATGTCTTTTCAGCGAAAAATTCAATCCTACTACACATCATCATTGTCTTCTAGGTAGAAAAGTATCAAGTCAACCATTTGATCAAAGACTAGACGACACCTATGAATGAACATTGGACATCCTGACATTAAACGGATGATACAATTTTAAATATACTTCTATCTTTTTTAAATATCCTTTTTAACAAAGGTATTGGAAGTAAATAGCCTAACTAATACTACACCACATCGCCTACTTGGAAGAGAAAAAAACAAATGAAATTATGAAACTTATAATGCCTTGAAAGTATGCCCACTGTATGATAATGTTACACATATTATATTATATTAAAGGAGCGCTCAGAGCCGAGACAAATTAATGAATGTACGTTCTGACGAAGTAGTAAATAAAATAATATTTGTGCATTTTATTAATCTAACTCATATTATATTATTCGACAAGAGACTGGCTTAAATAAATAAAAAATATTATTAAAAATGAATGTAGTCCTTCGGATCATAAAAATATTAATATAAGGACGATTTTATTTAGAAAAAAAGTGTATTGTAAAATGTTAATTTTACCGTTTGATATCAATAATTGATTAACCGCGACAATATCAGCAATTTAAAGGATTTTTTTAAATATTTATTTTTCTATTTTTTTTAAACTCATTGCACAAATAAATCGGTAGATAATGCATTAAGCATAGCACGCAATACTTAATGCATTATCTACCAGTAAAAGCCTAACTTAAAAAAAAAATGATTTCCTTTAGTCCTTCCTGTCCTGTCCTACACACAAAAAAGAATATATATACTTATTGTACCGAGTAATTCAATAGATTATGGCTGCCTGTCCACCGGAGCGGAGCTAGGCCGCGGAGCGGAGAAACTGAGAAATATTAACCGATAGAAACAAAATCTCCACTCCAGAGATCCTATTGGTTAATATTTATCCGTTTCTCCGAAGCCTAGTTAGAGGAATAGAGACTACGATTGCCCGCCCACCTAAACGAATATTTAGCAGGTAAGTCTAAGTTACATTTAAACTGAAGGAAACATTTAAAATGTCTAGATTGTTATCAAAATCAAAATGTGGTAATATTTCATAATGTGATTTGAATGCACCCTCATTCTGCAGACTACATATTTGACTACCTACCATAACATAGCATAGTTAACTGTAACTTTTATAATACATAAAAGATATTCTCTCACACAATTCAATAACCTCTTATAATAATTATTATCTATAAAAGAATCTATAATTATGTACCAGTTGAATATATTATCTCTTAATTAGCCCCTTATTTACAACAGTTAAAGTATGACAAGTTATACAAAAGAGCTTATTTGCCAAACTTACATCAAGGAAGGAAGGAATAACCCATTCCACGCAAATAAGTTTATTCTTCCCGTAATCAGTCAGGTATCAAACGAATGCCGAGAGTCGCATAACAATGGAATTTTTATTGTGTCTCGTTTACACATACTTGACGAGTTAATTGTTTCATTGTCAACATTATATTCAAGGCCTAACTTTACAACACAGGTATAGCTGCACAGCACACACAAAAACATTTTCAAATAATGATAAGGCATGTGATTTGAAAATCTTAACACCTTCCGGGACACTACTCCAGACACAATAGATGTTTTATTGTTTTCACGCCTGTAAGCGGGCACTGTCCCGGAACGTGTTAAACAACACAATTCACAAACTTATTATAGTTATCAACATAAATACAATTTTTTTATAGGGTAAACCTTATTTCCGAATAAAACTGTTTGTATCGAGACAATCTAACTATAGTAGATTTTATCAATAAGTAAGATTAAATTTAAATTTCCCTATCAGTCCAATAGTTATGTTGTAGAGCACTACACTATTACATTAAAAAGGTTGTTATTTACTAAGTACTGTGCATCATGATCTTCACTTATGCTACAGTAATAAATGTACTAAGCTACATTAGAATGACAATGACAGCAAAAGAGCTGTCATATGTGGTATGTTGCCTTTACAATAATTTTAAATTTAAATATTATACATAAAAAAATACAATTTCTTTACACATCATTATTAATGATCAAAAGTTTCTCATGATTTCTTTTTAGTTGTGATGGAATATTTACTTACTAATTATCTTTTAGGAATTCATTTCACTTCTTTCTTTACTGTCACAGTCTTATCGGCTGGCTTAGCAGCTGGTTTCACTGTTAATCATTTCTTCTTTCTATCTTGAGTACACTTCGGGCAGTACCACTTGCCTTTCGGTTTGATCTTAAGATCAACACATGCAAAGTGGAACCACTCAATTGGACAATCAGGGTTATCACAACCAATCATTTCACCATAAGATACTTGGTGACAGAGGCAGTATGTAGGTTCATTAGGATCTACAGGCATGTCGAGTACATCACTGGGATGCGCCATGCCCGCAACAGAGTCTAAATCTGCATTCTCTTCTTGTTCTTTAGAAGCATTCGCTGTGGCTGCTGCACCTTTGCGTTGAGCTTTCTTCTTAGCTGCAGGCCTTCCAGACGCAGCAGCGTCGTCTTCACTTGATGCACCAGCGCGTTTCTTTTTGCCAGTTGCTGCAGCTGCTTTCTCGTTACCTTTGTGCTTCTTCCTACCTTTCTTCACAGTCGCAGTGTTAGTCTCTTGATCAGCCGCGGCTTGCTGGGCTGCACGAGCACTCATAACTTTTTCTTGGATCTCGGACTCGAAGCGCGCAAGATCTGAATCAAGCCGCCGTATGTGCTTGTCTACCAGCTCGTACGTTTGAATAGCAAGTTGAACTTTATCATCTCCGTATTCCTTAGCTTTATTAAATAATCCTTGTATGGTATTTACCTTCTCCTTCTTTGTTTCATCGTCCATTTTGGGGATATTCGGGAGCAACTCATCGGCCATGAGATCGATTGTCCTCATTAAACCGTGAGCTCGATCATCTAGATCTCTCATCAGCTTAAAGTTCCTCTGCAGCTCAATCGGCAGATGCTGCAGACTGTCTAAATAATGTTCCAAATAGAGTGCTGAAGTCATTTTATTTCAATATTTCGTAACGACACGAAAATGAAAGTATGAAACTCAAAAATTGTATGTAAAGGCAAATTCCAGGCAGAGTTTGTACCGAAACTAATTACCCAAAAAAATATTAGCAAACTCAATAAATATTTCGTAAATTTAACACAAAACTAACACAATTAATTGAAAATTAAACTTCAAGATGCATCTTGCATTTTTCAAGCCATTGAAAGTTACGTTTCGTTACACGCACGGCACTACACTCATACTCATTATAGTTGTTGATTGATTTCTATCTTCTTATTGGATGAAATCATTTGCTGCTGCGATAAACTGAGTACCAGTCTCACTTACTCTTGGGCATCTAGCGTTAGAAAGGTCGAAAAATGTATTTAAAATTTGGTGGTCTCGTTACCATAATAAAAATAATATTCCGTGCTATCAGTACAATTTTTCATAAATATTTTTTTATCTTATTTTATTGTAGAACGGAACGTAGTTGTCATGGTCAACACGTTCTGTTACACGCAGCGTCATGCATTCAAGGTTGTGCAGCAAAGCAAAGTAAATCTTTTTTGTCTATGGTTGTAGTAGCTCATTTTTAGGGTTCCGTAGCCGATTGGCAAAAAACGGAACCCTTATAGTTTCGTCAAGTCTGTCTGTCTGTCTGTCTGTCTGTCTATCTGTCTATCTGTCTGTCTGTCTGTCCGTCCGTATGTCACAGCCACTTTATTCTGAAACTATAAGCATCACATAGCTGAAACTTGGTAGGTAGGTGTATTTTGTTCACCGCTTTCCGATTCAGATACAAAAAGTTAAAAAAATATATATTTAAAGGGGGGCTCCCATACATGAAACTAAAACATAAAATTTTTTTTTTACTCAAACCTATGCGTGTGGGGTGTCTCTGTAATATGGGTGTGTGTTCTAAAACCATTTTTTCTAAAAGTGTAAGGTTTGAGATATAGACGCTTCCAAAGTGGTAAAATGGGCGTCCCCCCCCCCCCCCCCCATCTAACTTTTGAACTAAGAAAGTGAAAATTTTGAAAAAAATATATGATGTAGATCTCAACAAAAACTTTCAACGAAAATTGGTTTGAAGGAGATCGAACCAGTAGTTTTTGAGATATTGCACATTTTTATCAACCGCAAATATAACTTTGTCTTTCATACAAACACTATGAAAAACAAAGTTATTTTTGCTGTCGCAATATATTGTGTTGTTTTCGTTAAGTGAAAGTAAGTGGACCCTGAATTCAGTTAAGGGTGGCACGGAACCCTCAGTGCGCGGGTCCGACACGCACTTAACCGGTTTTTTTTTATGGGTGGGTCCTCTACCAGCCAACCATTGGGTGAGGTCATAAAATTTATATTCCGGTAATATTTCTTTCTGGGTGAGGTAGAAAGTATCGGAAGCTCATAAATAATAAGGTACATGGTAGCAATCCCGTATCTAACTATTCTAATGAGGTAGAAAGTGTAGGAAACAGTTCACAGTGAGTGACACAATGAACACGGATTCAGTCGCAAATACAAAATTGCATCGCTGTCGCAAAGGTACTACTCGTACTATACCACAGATGAAAATTGATTAAACATACTACTTAAATTCGTTGATATTAGTACTCTTTTTGGTTTTTTTGGTTTACTGTACCTACTTGATAAGTCTTCGTTAGTGTTGTTGAGACTAGGTGATAACCCGGTTAGGTATCCGATCCAAAGGTCGTAAGTTTCCATACGTAGTAATAGTAGTTCAATGCCTGACAGTTGCTTTTTACAACTGCAATTTAAACGATTAATAATTAGATTAGTAAGTAGAGCAGCTAAGATCAGATTTACTTACCTATCTCTGACGCCGCCTCACACTTGAGAGGGCCTTTTAATAAAAAGAAGACTAACTTTAAGACATTCTACTTGCCCATAGCACCACTCTAAACACAAAATAAAAATGTGTGGGTATCTGAACTATGACTATGATACATGAATAAAACACTAAAAATATAGTTTTAACTTAAATTGTATTAGCAAATAAACAATTATAAAGTACTCTCTTAATACACATGACATTATTTATAGTCCAGTATGTGAAGCACTTTCAAAATATCCTCATTAATCTAAATGTGACTTATGAAAAGCACTCTTTTACTTTTCTTTTCTTTTAAGCCAGGGCAAATAATATGTTTCTAATTCCTTCAACTACAAAACTTTCCTCCCCATTTTCAAAAATCACATAACAATTAATGTTTCACAATAACTTTAGGACTACATAGCAAATACAACAACATGCTTTTGATTTAAAAATATAAAAAATCATAAACATTTATGAAAAATGCAAATAAATAATCAGCGTTTGCCTTGATCAGGCAAAATAATGAGGCTTTACGTACTTTACATAATATAAAACATGCTTTAATTATTTTCTTATGACTATAATTTACATTTCTTTACTTAAACATATCCATGTTTATATACGTACATTATACTACTATGCTACATTGTTGATCGTTCCAATAATTACATAAGTATAGAAAAGTTTTGTAACACTTTAAAACATGTCCCTATTACATTAAAATGTTGGTGATTACGAATTTATATTAGTAAAATATCCACGGCTTACACGGATTGTGATGTTGCGATTTGATTTCGTAATATGGTATATATTATCCCTATCAATACAACTTAGAATGAATCAATTTTATTTATAAGAAAAAATACTATAATCTTTCAAACTTCAAAGAAATTTCTTGAATTCTGTAACAGGCTAATAATAATGGAAGAATAAATAAACTTCTTGTGCATGACAATATGTAGTTTTACATACTGACAATAATGATCAAACACTTGGTGACTCGACATACAATACCAAGTTTTAAGAACTGTCTTATTACAAGAAATATAAATATAAAAGTTTCGTGTTACAATTATGAGTTACTGTTAAAATAAGCGATCTAAACAATTATATACACAAAATGTATTGGCGGGGTTTTAACCATTACCTTTTAAATCTTTCCATAGATTTCGATATAGAATCTGAACCAACTTGCACGTCTTTATTATTTATCAAGTAATGAGTACATGAAAATCTACCCTCGGAAATTATCATTACAGGACACTTATATGGATTTATTACTTACCTACCTAGGTACAACACTACACATTATTTTAGATAATTTGGTACACATTCGTTGCTCTTTTACAATTAAACATATAAACACATGTCGCGTGGGATTAGCGAGCAACTAAATATTTTGGAATGCATATAAATAACAAGTATAGGAAATGCAGACAGTTAGGTACTATAGATAGAAAAGTGATAATATAGAGACTTACACAAAATTTTAAAGAGAAACCATGAGATTATCTTTTTATACATTTATGTAGTTTTTAATTTTTTTATCAGACAAGTACAAAATTTTATTATAAAATGGAAGCTATTGATTTGATTGATGAAACTACATAATTGATATAATTGGCACTACAGTGATGCAGGTCATTTTTACATGAAGTTAGAAAATTGTATTCATAAGCTTTACCTATCTTAAATTTCATAAACATCGTGTAATTGATAAACAATATGATGTTCGAATCATAATAGACCAGCATCATGAAATTAATAATAAATAGTTCCGTTAGGATACCGTGATTTGACTCACCTTTGCCCAAGACATAGAACGACTTAAAGCATTTAAATTCTTCATAAACAAAATATAATACAAATCTCAAAAAGTAATTTCACAACCACTAATCCAAACAGGTTTCTAGTAGTAGTTCTGTGAAGTATTACATTCAACAAGCGAAGCACCATTCAGACAGGTAGTGCTGAAGTGGGAATAAACAATGCATTACACACTATTCCCAGTTAGGGTCAGCAACTTTTGTAGCAACACAAACGCAATGCATTGAAGGTCTTTTATGGAGCCAACGGCTCCAATTTATGGCTCCAAGCCATACACGTCAGCAGAAATTACCAGTCAATCGGTGAGTTAACTGCAGTTGAATAATTTTTGAACCAAATTGTTCTTAATTCAACAAATTAGGCAACTTTTCCGTGTCTGAATATTGTGTTCTGGGCTGTATGTATGAAATTAATTAGTATGTTACGCGATCAATCTGCTGCGCAGTGTATGGCCGCCCTTAAAGAAAATATACAGCTATATAACCAAGAACAGATATCACCTATATCCACCGTTCTAATAAATATCAAGAGAAGAGAAGATATTTTTTAACACTACATCTAACCATTTCTCGTTACTAGGTTTTATATAGGTATATATTTTTGGTTTTAATAGATAAATATTCCCATCCGTTACATTCCGTCTATAAGACTAGCCTTCGCGATAATCACTTCATCGATACACAATATATCATAACACCACACTGAATAATTATTTAAATTACGGGTCGAATTCCGTGCACCGCACCCAGTTCATTCAAAATACCTAACTACCTTACCTAGACGATAGAGCCATCACAATACGACGTGCACGAAATACGAAGGAGGGTAAACTCAGGTATATTTAAATAGACGACGCAAGCACAACGTAACACACCCGGAAATACTTTTCACGTGTAATGCAGCCAATGAATTCTGTCTGAAGTTGTCAATGATATTTCTGTCTAACTTTTCCTCAGACACAGCGCTGCACTTTGTGAAATCAGCAAAATGCTGTTTCCAGGTGTATCCCATCACTAAATCTCGAGGCGATCTCATTCGTAGAGGCAATAGCTTGACTAATCTCATTTCAATACATTATTAGACGGTAAAAACGACACCAACTAGCCCGCTTAGCCCTAGTTTGTTATTTACGTCTGCACCCCGCGTTTTTCAGTCAAGCTACGCTCAACAAGTCAGCCATCTTTTAGCGGTCCTTGCGTGGTCTATTTAAAAGGCGTGGACTACACGAGCGTCTCGTACTTATCGAGAACATGTGTGGCGGAGGCGTTGTCGTCGCCATGGGAACGCGAGCGGGGACGCTGGCTTTCGGCGGGCGGTTTGGCTCGCGTCTTTTTATCGTGGCCGCAAGTACAGGCCACCGATGTCTGACGTTTTAACGTCTGAGCGCGCGCCCCGGCCCACTGGGGATCGAGCGACTCACTGCGGGCGTACATCTGCCTCTTATTCCGGCCCATGGTTGCGTGAGTGAACGCCGCGCCTTGACCGCTGTCGGACGCCGGCCGCATCGATTCACTCCTCATGCAAACATTCCCGCCCGCCCTTCTGAAGGAATCCAACACGCGCTCCTCGATCTCCTCTATGTCTTTCTTCTTGACGAGCCAGATCTCCTCGGAGCCGCGCGTGAAGTAGCTCGACCCCTTGCTGACCGAGTACTTCTCTTTATTCTTAAACTTGCAAGGTTTGACGTCGTTGTCGTTCGGTTTCGCGCGGGCCGGGTCCGGGGAGGCGACGTTGCGGAAGGCGGTTCCGTGCGAAGGGAACTGATCGGGTATCTTCGCGCCGAGGCTGGGCGAGCGGATCGTCACGTCGACCGGGGACGCGATCGGCTTGAACTCGGGTTTTATAATCTTCTGAGGTTCCGGTTTTATTTTCTCGCCTTCGAACGAGCCGCTGTCGCTGCGTTGCCATTTTGCGACTAAGTTAGCGTTGCCGCTCTTCGAGCTCTGTTGACGCTCGATCGGTGGCGCTTTTTCTGTGGAGTCGGGCAGATCAAAGTGGACGTTGTCTTTGAACGGTGTGGCGGGCGGGGGTAGATCCTCCTTGCCGTCGGAGCCGAGTCTTTCGGTACGGCTCCGTCCGCGCACGGAGCCAGGCCGGGACATTCTCCCAACGCCGGCGCTGGCGTCCTCGGCGGCTTTCTCGAACTTCTTAATCTTGTCACCGACGCCGTTCGACTCCTCGTTCGACGGTGTATTCTCTTCCTTTTTGTCCGTTTCGTTCTTATTCGTATTCGACTCCGCATCGTTATCGCGAGACGTCTTATCCGGTCGAATAGTCGGAGGTGGAGGTGATTTCTCGATCTTCGGAGTTTCCTTCTCTATAGAAGGCTCCTTCGGGACAGGTTTCGGAATAGGTTTGGGCTCCTCGGCTTTCGGATCGGCTCGAACCAGCTTGAAGGTCGAGACCGGCGGGGAGGGAATCTCTATAGAGTTCTTCTTCGGCGGGAACACGATCTCCATTCTCTGCTTCGGAG